>CAUYQG010071672.1:0-14260 GCA_963574415.1 Tarsius wallacei | reverse complement strand
CCTGAACAATACCCTCTGCGCCCACTACTTCACGGAGGGGAGCGAGAACGACCAGTGCGGTCTTGGATTGGGTTACTGGGGGACTGCATGGGGGAGTGGTTGGAAGGGGAGGGTGCAGAGGTTGAGCTGCTGGAGCAGAAGGAGGTGGGGTGGAAGGGGACGGTGGGGGTGGGGGAGCCCGGGGCTGTCGGGAGGGGGGGGGCTCGTCTGCAGGGTCAAAGTCTGAGACAGGAGAGGAGGGAGCAGGGAGGGGGCCCATAGTAAGGGAAGGGTTAGGGTTTGGAGGAGGAAGCACAGATGCATGTGGGTCAGTGAGAGGAAGTTGTAGAAGAGGTGGCAGATGCTAGCATGAGCTGGGGGTGGAGGTTGGAGGGATTACAATTAAGGCAAAGGTGGGGGTGTTCACAGAGGAGAGAAAAAGACTGAATGTAGGGAATCTCTACCCACCATCTTGAACGCTCACAGAAATTATATAGGTCCCGGATGATATTGGGATTTAGGGACCCTTGAGGGGCCACTGGTTTTGGTTATCTAAGGGATATGTTGGCCAATCCTGTGTGCAGAGGCGAATTAGGTGTTTGGGTTTGATATCGGGGGTGAGTGAGAGTGTAGAGAGATTGTTTAAGAGGCATTTAAGAGGGGAATCGGCTGGCAGGGATGACGAGCCTCCCATGGTGGGACAGTCAGACTAGACGGGGCGTCCCCCAAAGAGTCGGCTGTCCGAGAAATGTGGCTGTGGCAAAGTCTGTCATCACAGAGGTTTGGCACAACCAGGGTTCTCCTGGAGAACCGAGGGGTCAAGGCACCTAGCTCTAGGAATTCTTAAAACAGACAGAGAGCACTTGACTGAGCGGCGGGTGGGGAGGATGCTCAAAATTCCTGCCGGTCGAGCAGAAACAGAAGTCCCGCATGGTCCGCTGTGGGCCAATAGACGTGAAAGCCTTTAAGGTCCGCTGTTGCCTGATAGACATGGGAGCCCTGGGGGAGTGGGAACCCTACGGAGTTTGCTGTAGGCTAGTAGACATGGGAGCCTCTGAGGTCTGCTGCTGCCTGACAGACGTGGGTGCCCCTAGGGTCCATGAGAGATGGAACAGAGGAGGGAGGCTTTTAGGGTCCGCTGTGGCCATGAAGGCTGAGGCGGGATGTGCTCCCCCTTGCCAAGGGGCCGGAGGGGCTGGATCATGAGGTCAGTTCCCTCCAGTGATCCCTGGCAAGTTTCAGGCTTCCTTGTTTGCGGGGGGCGGGGGGGACTTACCTATCCAACAATCGCTGGTGGATGCGGCTCAGGTGTTCAAGAGGGTGGGGAAGGTCTGGGAGGGTTGGAGTAGTCACCAGTGCCAAATCAGGGTCTCACCCAAGGGCGAGAGAGACTCGCACAGGGGTGAGAGAAACCCGATCTGAGTCACGGCACCAATGAAAGAACTTGGGCACCAGTAACAACTCCACACCCGTTGGGGACCAAGAGATTTATTAAAGTGGAGGCCACAGAAAGGGTCTGTGGCCGGAGGGAGCTAGAGGGAGAGAGAAAGAGAGAGAAAGAGAGAGAGAGAGAGAGAGCGAGAGAGAGGGAGAGCGAGAGAGAGAGAGGGCTGTATTTATTAGTTTAGCGAGGGCAGGGAAAGGTCACATTAGCATTCTATTGGGTAGAGCAGGGTGGAAATAGGGTGGGCTGAAGTTGAGTTACATTACTATTGGAGGGTACAACAGGGCTGATTTGTCATAGGAGGAGATTGTTGGCTCACAGGTTTGAACTTCGCATGCGTGGGAAACCATACAGGGAGAAGCCGGAACTTAGGGCCTTTGTTGTTTTCATGTGGCCCTGTAGTGTTCAGCGCCATCTTGGGGGGGGCGGCTTCTGACTGTTCCCTGCACCCTTCATTGGGGACATCTGCCTATGGACTCAGAAATTCACGTGTGCAATGGTGGAAACTGCCTGGACTCCTCTAGTGGGTATCAAGTCCACTGGGGTAACTATAAATACAATTTGCCAGACATCAAAGCCTCAATATGCCATAACAGCGGCTATAATGACATTTATTATAGTAGTATTAATTCTACTACTATATGCTTGTACACAGTGCTTTGTATACAGATCCTAAAAATACTTAACAACTCCATGGGCTCCTGTCCTCTCATCACCTCCTCTTGTTCTAGACAGGAAGGGACAGCTCTAGGACCCCCACTCTTCAGGAAGTAGCTACAGAAGTCTGACCTCCATCCCTAATCCCCAGTTGCAAGTAAGAATATTTTATTTTATTTTATTTTTGGATTAGAAAATATAGTTTATTCAGAAAGTAAATTAGATAGAGAGAGAAAGAGGAGATTTACCTCCCCAAGGTAGGGGAGGGGCCAAAGCCAGGAAACATGGCCCAGCCATAGCTTAGCAAGGTAACAGCCACATGGCCTGGTAATGGCCCAGCAAAGGCCTAGCAATGGCAGTGGCAATGGCCAAGAATATTTTTAAAATAGCAAAAGGTGGGACATGAAAGGAGGGACCATGAGAAACTTAGAATAAACTTAGTTCACATTTTGCTTCAATATAGACATTTGTGCTTAGACTGACAAGCTTTGAATCTAGCACAGGTTAAACACAGATAGATTTCCAATAGTCAGGTTTGGCAGGTTTTAGGAAACGTTCAGACATTTTACTGCAGGCCAAGCTGGCAGCCTACCTCATGTACTAGGTAAATCTCCAACAGGTGCAAGGCAAGGACAGCCAAACCTTTTTTTGTTTTGTTTTGTTTTGAGTTGGACTCTCACTCTGTCGCCCAGACTGGAGTGCAGTGGCCACTCCCAGCCACCTCAGCCTCGACCTGCTGGGCTCCAGTGATCCTTCCACCTCAGCCTTCCAAGTAGCATCTTTTAATTCATGGTTTAGCATAATAATCTCTAAGAAATTTTCAGACCCCTTAGCTGGCCTGAAGCCATAGAAATGACAATAAGACCATCTTTTTGCTAAGAAGACTGTGGATTGGAAATGTCAAACAGGTCTCTTGCAGGAAAAATCCCTCCTCTTGTCTCCTCCCATCTAGCCTACCACCATGACAGCAATCATGTGGCTAACCCACCCATCTGCCTGCTGTCCATCACCTGACGTCAGTACCTGTGCTTACCTGCCCCTTCATGATGATGTGGAGCAGAACACCACCCAATCACTGTAATGACCATCCCCCAGCAAAGGAAAGGGTTAAAAGGACTCAACCATGAGCAACCATTCGCTATTGCCAGGCCATTGTGGCCATTGCCTTGCTAAGCTATGGTGTGGCCATGTGCCCTTTGAGCTATGTCCAGGTCATGTTTTCTTAATCTTTGGCCTCCTCCCCTACCTTGGGTAGGTGGATCTACTCTTTCTCCCTCTCTTTCTATCTAGTTTTTAAGTAAACTATATTTTCTAAGCTAACTTCTGTGGAATTCTTTACATCTTTCTTGTGGCACCGGATAGCACACCAGACACCCACACCCCCAGTGGTCCTGACCTAACATTCTGGAGGCCCTGCTGGGAGTGTGACCTTAACAATATATACTGTTAGAGATAACTGACAGTTGTTTACACTGATTGGTTATTAGTTGTTTCCTTGTATGTTTGAATAAGAGAAAAAGAAA
The DNA here is from genome assembly GCA_963574415.1 of Tarsius wallacei. Lineage (NCBI taxonomy): Eukaryota > Metazoa > Chordata > Mammalia > Primates > Tarsiidae > Tarsius > Tarsius wallacei. Next base: position 10,657 of record CAUYQG010071672.1, on the reverse strand, counting down.
GGGCTTTACCTTGAAGTAAAAAAAAAATCTAAAAAGCCATAATACAATTTACTGGCATGTCGTTGGCTGAACTACTCATAAACAATCTACAATAAGTCATCTACAATAAATCAAAAAATTAGCTGGATGTGGTGGCGTGCACCTGTGGTTCCAACTACTTGGAAGATGGAGGTGGAAGAATCACCTGAGCCCAGCAGGCTGAGGATGCAGTGACCCTGAGTATGCCACTGCATTCCAGCCTGGACAACAGAGTGAGACTCCTATTCAAAAAACAAAAACAAAAACAAAAAGAACTACATAGTTATAGATATAACATTGGGAAAGATAGTTCATATTTGTCCCCAAATTAAATGACTGTTTATTCATTGATGTTATATTTTTTCTTATTATTTGTTTATTTTAAAGAGGGAAAATATGGGACAGACCAGAAAGTTCAAATGTGTTCTAAATGGTTTATGTAAGTCATGATAAGGTTCATAAAACGGAATTTATGAAAGGAATCGCCTTTCTGAATATTAGTCCCCTATGTTAAAACAAGGTTTTCTTAAACTTTGGGTTTTTCTCTTAATAAAATGCACAGAAGTTTAATTTTTACAATGTTATGCTGCTTTCAGCATAACTCTGTGATAACTCTCTCCTTAACCTTTTTGTCCACTCCTGTAACTTTTTGTTTTCCCTCTAGCTCTAAATGCTGTTGTGGTCTAATGCTAAAATTTGTTTTATCATAAAGATCTAAAAAAAAAAAAACCTAATAGTTGCCTCCTCCAGTAAAACTTGATTCTGCAAGTTTGACTTCCAGGTTATCTAAATGGACTCCCCATAAAAGAAACAATTACACTGCAGAAGGTCTTTCTTTACCCCTTAGTAAATGGGTTAAGATCAAATTCTACATTTTATCAACAGGATTCCTACGTTATTGTAATTAGGTTTTTGAGCCCTTAGAAAAACTGGGATTTTAAAGAATTTAGGTTTTTACAGCTGTGTAAACTTCAGTATTTCTTTAAAAATTTTAAGTTAGGCCAAGCATAGTGACTCATTCCTATAATTCCAGCACTTTGGGAGGCTGAGGTGAGAGGATTGCCTGAGCCTATGGGTTTGAGACCAGCCTAGGCAGCTTAGTGAGACCGCATCTCTACAATAAATCAAAAAATTAGCCAGGCATGGTGGTGCGTGCCTGTAGTTACAGCTACTTGAAAGGCTGAGGTGGAAGGATCGCCTGAGCCCAGCAAGTCAAGGCTGTGGTGGCCGTGAGCAGCATGCCACTGCACTCTAGCCTGGGCAACAGGGTGAGATGCTGACTGAGAAAAAGGTTTTTTTAATTGCCACTTCGATTAAATTAATTACTATTATCTTATACCGATCTGTGATTCTGTTTTGATCAAATGTTTCTGAGACTTTTTACATCTTTGATAAATGTTCTATTAACTACTTCTTGAGCTGTTATAGGGCTTTGGCTCCTGAATATGAAAGAGGCAGCAAACTTCTACTAAATCACACTAGTAAGGACCTCATCTCCAGATTCGGGAGAAGGTGACAGTCCAAATGAACTACCTTTGTTAGACACAGGGCCAGAAATTACAACTATTCAATTTCTCTAAGCACAGGGGCTATTACAGAAGAGGTGGGCATGTAAGATTGTAAGAGCTAATTTTAAGACATAAAATTAATTCTGAGCTTTTCTACAGATTAGACATTAATATCAAAAGCACGCTGATTCTTGGACAGCATCTGGCCCCTATGTCAAAATAACAGAGTTTTTCTTAGAGCATTGATTTGCTCTTTAACAAAAACTGTAGAGGGTTTTAAAAAGTTATAAAAGGTTTATGAAAATCTTACCGTATGGTCAAACTGATTAAAATTAAATAGATTTGTTTACAAGGTTTTAGTAAAATTATATTTGATAATAATACACTCATGTAAAAATAGAATTCAGTTTTAACTTTTTTTTTGAGTCAGAGTCTCACTTTGTTGCCCAGGCTGGAGTATAGTTGCATGTTCACGGCTACTGCAGCCTCTACCTCCTGGGCTCAGGTGATCCTTTTGCCTCTCAAGTAACTGGACCTACAGATGTGTGCCACCATGCCTGGCTTAATTTTTTATTTATTGTGGAGACAAAGTCTTGCCAAATTGCTCAGGCTGGTCTCGAACCCCTAGACTCAAGCAATCCTCTCTCCTCCCTCTCCCAAAGTGCTGGGATTACAGGTGTGAACCACCGTGCCAGGCCTTTATAATTTTTAGAGCTCACAGCACCACCTGGTGGTCAAAGAGAATAGGATATTGTTGAGGTAAAGGGATTCTGTATTTTGATTCTTTGAATAAAACTTGCAAGTTTCAGGCAATTTCCCCCTTCTAGACTGGCTACTTACAAGCACACTACTATATCTAAAAGCATTTATACAGATAATGATGCTTAAAATTACACAGTGTATAGAATTCCTTGTAAATATAAAAACTAACCCTAACCCTTGCGTATTCATTACAATCAGCTATTATTCCTTAATTTTTAAAATCCTATTAAATAATTGCATAAAATAAAACACTTTTGTATGGAGATTTCTCAAATAACTAAAAATAGAGCTACCATAACATCCAGCCATCCCACTATGGGTTATCTACCCAAAGGAAAAGAAATCACTGTATCAAAAAGATATCTGGGCTGAGCATGGTGGCTCACACCTGCAATCCCAGCATTTTGGGAGGTCGAGGTGGGAGGGTGGGTTGGATCCAGGATTTTAGGCAATATACTGGGCAACATACTGGGACTATGTCTCTACAAAAATAAAAAATAAAATAAAAAAATTAGTCAGGTATGGTGGCGTCTATCTGTAGTACCAGCTACTCAGACACTGAGGGAGGATCACTTGAGCTCAGCAGTGCAAGGCTGTGGTGAGGTGTGATCATGCCACTGCATTCCAGCCTGGGCAACAGAGTGAGACCCCGACTCAAAAACAAAAAAAGAAAAGAAAAAGATATCTGCACCTGTATGTTTAATGCAGCACTAATCACAATAGCAAAGACATGGAATCAACCTATGTGTCCATCAGTTGATGAATGGATAAAGATAATGTGGTGTAGATATACCATAGAATACCATTCATCCATAAAAAAGAACAAATCACCTGTAGTTCCAGCTACTTGGAAGGCTGAGGCAGAAGGATCACCTGAGCCCAGCAGGTCGAGGCTTCGGTGATCATGAATTGCACTCCAGCCTGGGCAACAGAGTGAGACTCCAACTCAAAAAAAAAAAAAAAAAGAATTAATCATGTATTTTGCAGCAACATGGATGGAACTGAAGGCCATTATCCTAAGTGAAACAATTCAACACAGAAAGACAGGTATAATGTTCTCACTTATAAGTGGGAGCTAAATAATGTGTACACATAGACGCAGAGTGTGAAATAATAGACAATGGAGACTTGGAAGGGTAGGGCGTAGATAGGAGGTGGATGATTAGAAATTACTTATGGGGTACAATGTACGTTACTCCAGTGGTGGATACAATAAAAGCCCTGACTTCACCAGTATACAATATATTAATGTAACAAAATTACACTTGTACTCCATTAATATATTCAATTAAAAATGTTTTATTATACCAAAACATTTCCATCATATTAAAATTATTTTTATGGGGAATAAATGTCTGTCAGGCAAAACTGACAGATGCCTACCACATTATGCTTAAAACAGAATAATTGCAGTTTGTCTCAATTTGTGTTTGTCTAATTTCTAATCATTACTAGATTGAAGTTATGCATTTTTGGCAAGAATGCCACAGAAGTGATATGTCCTTCTCAGTGTATCACATTAAAGGGTACATGATGTCAATATGTCTTATTTCTGATTATGTTAACTTTGATCACTTCATTAAGATGATATCTGCTGGATTTATCCACTATAAAATACTCTGTTTCTTCTTGTATCTTGGGGGAGATACTTTGAGACTATGCAAACATCCTGTTTCTCCTCACACTTTTGTCTGATTTCAGTTCCCATAGGTGGATCTTGCCTGTAACCATTATAACAATGATGTTCTAATGATGGTTTTCTATCTCCCACTTTTCTTTATATTTATTAATTGGGATTAACTGATAAAGAATAACAGTTTCTTTCCTGTATTTATTTATTCATTCAATATATGTTTTATTCATAGATTTATTCTTCAGGTATAATCCATTATTATCATTTTTTTTGCTTAAATATGTATGAATAATTTTAATATAATGAAAATTTGGGTGATAAAAATATTTTTATTTTATGTAATTGTTTAATATTTTTTGTTGTTTGTTTTGTTTTTTGAGTTGAGTCTCACTCTGTCACCTAGGCTGGAGTGCAGTGGCACACTCACTGCCATGGCAGTCTTGACTTGCTGGGCTCATAGGGTCCTTCTGCCTCAGCCTTCTAAGCAGTTGGAACTACAGGCTTGCACCACCACACCTGGCTCATTTTTTGATTTATTGTAGGGACAAGGTCTTGCTAAATTGCCCAGGCTGGTCTTGAGTCCCTGAGCTCAAGCAATCCTCTCACCTCTGACTTCTAAAGTGCTGGGATTATGGGCATGAGTCACTGTGCCCGGCAATAGTTTCTTTTTTCTTTTTTAAGTTCGAGTCTCACTCTTTGTCGCCCAGGCTGGGGTGCAGTGGCATGCTCATGGCCACCACAGCCTTGACCTGCTGGACTTAGGCGATCCTTCCGCCTCAGCCTTCCAAGTAGCTGGAACTACAGACGCACACCACCACACTTGGTTAGTTTTTGTGATTTATTGTGGAGACGAGGTCTCACCAAGTTACCCAGGCTGGTCTTGAACTCCCAGGATCAGGCAATCCTCTTGCCTTGGCCTCCTAAAGTGCTGCAATTACAGGCTGAGCCACCGCATCTGGCCATTTTTTTTTTTAAACAAAGAATAATTTGATTGGTGATGACTATTCAAGCATTAAAGTCTTTATATTCACAAGGAATTCTATACAAGGTGTGACTTTTAAGCATCATGATTTGTTTGATGTTTTTAGACTTAGTAGTGCACTTGTAGGTAGCAAGTTTGGAGGAAAATTGTCTGAAAATTGAAATTCTACAAAATAATTGACAAGTACTCTTCAGAAGTGTCATGAAAAACAGGGAAAGATTGAGAATCATCACAGAGAAAATGAGACATGATAACTAATGCTGTGTTGGATACTGCGACATAAAAAGGACACTAGTGGGAAAAGTAGTAAAATCCCAGTAAAATCTGTAGTTTAGTTAGTAGTACAGTGCCAATGTTAGTTTTGATGATTGTACTATGATTATATAGGATGTTAACATTAGGGAATGCTGGATGAAGGGTATATGGGAACTGTCTGTACTACTACTTTTGCAACTTATCTTTATCTAAATATTTTTCAAAACAAAAAGGTAAAAATATTTACATATTTACATATTTAAAAGGAGTGTTTATTTCTGAGTTTCTATATATGTGTTTATTCTCAAGGGTGGTGATCAGCTGTATAACCTTTTTTTTTTTTGAGTTGGAGTCAAAAGCTCAGGTGATCCTTCTGCCTCAGACTTCCAAGTAGCTGGAATTACAGGTGTGTGCCACCATACCTGGTTAATTTTTGTTGTTGTTGTTAGAGATGAAGTCTCATCACTTTGCCCAGGCTAGTCTCGAACCCCTGAGTTCAGGCAATCCTCTCGCCTCCGCCTCCCAAAGTGGTGGGATTATAGGCATAAGCCACCATGCCTGGCAGCTATATAACTCAGGAGAGGTATTAGAATCTCTGAGGGGCAGAGAGTGTTTTTAACGTGAGAAGAAAGCAGTGCTTTGTGTTATGATTCTTCTAAAGCACAGTGTGGTAGACAGCTGTTGGTTTTGCCTAACAGACACTCAATTCCTTGTCTTCTGAAGATCCCCCTGCAAGCCACTCCCTATTCATTCAGTCCATGGACTGATCCACCTCAGAACTCCTATGTGACCAAGCCAGGCCAATAAATAAATGTTGGGGTTTTTTTTCACTTTTGCTGGAACTATAAAGAAAGACCATTTCTTTCCCCCTCTGGGGCTGTGAAATTTGTAGAACCTAAGCCAGGAGGAGCTGCCTGGCACCACTATATAGAGAGAGAGTCCTAAGAATCAAGGCACAGCAAGAGAGAGATGTGGAAAAATGGTGAGGCCCAGCCCTAGTTATACAAGTTGAACCCCTGAATCCAGACTACTAGAGGCTAGCTACTCCCAGGCTTTTAAGTTACATGAGCCATTGACGTTCTCAATCCCCCCACCCTGCCTCAGCTTACTTGGCAAAAGCTGGTTTGAGTTTATCATTTGGTACCAAAAAGTCATGAGTAAATTCTAAATTTTGATATTTCTTTTGAAAATCTTTTTTTCTTTTATTTATTGTTTTTGTTTTGTTTTTTCTTTTGAACTTCAAATGCATTAGACCAAATGTTCCTTAAGTGTCTGACCCCCTTGCCAATGTTGGAGAGGTGGATTCAACCTTTTTCTCTGATCTACTTTCTATATAAACTTTCTTTTCTAATCTAAAGAAAAAAAGAAAAGAAACACAAATGCATTAAAGGAGACTGTAAGATTATATATTTTTGTAAAACCAAATTTGTTTTAAAAAGAAAATTCAACACAAGTATTCTTTCTAGTAATTTTAATAACAGTTTTTTCTCCTCTTTGCAGTTTTTTTTCTTTTTTAAGTCATTGGGTTATGAGGAACTTAGTAGACAGAAATTGTAAGACAATCAAAATGAAATTAACATCCCTAGTTATTCACTGGGAATATGGGTCAAAAAGGAAAGATGTGCTTCAGTGCCTGCATACCTTTCCGTATCTACAATAGACTCAAATGTTGGTAAAATTCTTAGGAACATTAGTTGGAGTTCATTATATTTGTAATGAGAAAAAAATATTTAAATTGCTTTTAGGTTATAGAAAAAAATTATCTTGGTATATTGATCACACTACTTTTAAATCAGTTTTTATTTTAAGAAATCAAAGCCGGGCTCGGTGGCTCAGCCTGTAATCCCGCGTCTTTGGGAGGCTGAGGTGAGTGGATTGCCTGAGCCTGCGGGTTCGAGACCCGCCTGGGCAGGCGAAACCTAATCTCTACAATAAATCAAAAAATCAGCCGGGCATGGTAGCACATACCTGTAATTCTGGCTACTCGGAAGGCTGAGGCAGAAGGATCGCCGGAGCCCAGCAGGTCGAGGCTGTAGTGGCCGGGAGCAGCCATTGCATTCCAGCCTGGGCGACAGAGTGAGACTCCAACTCAAAAAAAATAAAAAATAAAAAATAAAAAATAAAAATAAAAATCACCTTTTATTTGTTCTACATTCAAGAATAAACCAGTATGGGTGTTAGTGTAACACCAAACTAAATTGTACATAATTTCATAAACTGCAAGTTTTCTTGAACATATTTTTAAATTTGTAGGAATTCCTTCTACACCTGAGCCCAAAAGTGATAGCAAATTCTTGTCATATCCTGGCGACTAAATGAAGCAATGAGAGACAAAAAAAAAAAAAGATAAAAATAAATCATTCCAGTTGGCAGAGCATCACTGTATATTTCTCAAAGTTGCTGTTCATCAGAAATGAAGTTACCATTTTGGCAGCACTGGGTCAAATTGGTTCACCTATGACAATGACAGGAGGAGCAGTGTTCTTTCCTCTTGTGGTTTGTGACAGCACTGCTCACCCTGAATCAGTGGATTTCATATAATCCAGATTTACAGATGTCCTTGGGACCTGGAAATTTTCCTTGATTTTCACCTCCACAGGTTTCCTGAGAATATTCTAGAAGTAGTCTTTCATGGTCGCCATCAATCCTGGCTACTAATTGAAATCAACCTTAGAGTTTAAAAAGCTACAGATGTCCACTGAAGCCATATGAATTAGAATCTGCCATGTATATTTCATTTTTAATTAATGATTAAGCTGTTTAAAATTATGGTGAGGAAGAATTTGCTGATCTGAGAAAATATTCATAAGGCATTGCTAAATTAAAAAAAACAACAGAAGCAGACTCAAAAATACTCAATGTATAATATGATGATATTTTTATTAAATAATCACATATACACATCATACAAAGAGCCAGAAGGAACCTCACATGTACAGTGGTAGTCTCTGAGTGATGATTTCTGTTTGTCTCTCCTTAGTGCTTTTCAGTGTTTTTGAAGTTTGAAGAATTAATCTCATGTTGCTTCTGTATGGAAGAAAAATTTCCTCCATAAATGTTCATGGTTTTCCCTTCGGGGACAACATGATGAAGAAGAACAAGGAAACTAACACAAGTACCTGCTTCATTGATGATTTTTATTTAGCATCTAAAAAAATTATTTATTAATTTGACTTAGTCTTTTTTTTTATTTATTTAGAAAAAAGTTTCTTAAGCACTTGCCATGGGCCCAGCATGAGCGATTTGATGCACTTGGGCTATAGAGGTCAGTTTTCTCAAGTCCAAGTTGCTGTAGTCCTTACACTCCAGGTCACAAAAGAGGTAATTAGGAACTGGTTGAAATGCAGCTTTCCTTGCTAGAGGCTTGGTGAAGTAGTCCTGGGTGGGGTCAGGAATTTCCTATTTAAAAAAAAATTATATTAGTATCATTTTTATGTTTTTGAGTTGGTGTCTCACTCTGTCAGCCAGGTTGGAGTGCAGTAGCATGCTCATGGCTGCTACAGCCTTGATCTGCTGGGCTTAGGTGATATCCTTCTTCCTCAGTCTATCCAAGTAACTGGAACTACAGGCAAGCGCCACAACACCCAGCTAGTGTGTGTGTGTGTGTGTGTGTGTGTGTGTGTGTGTGTGTGTGTGTAGAGACAAGGTCTGGCTAAGTTGCCCAGACTGGTCTCAAACCCCTGGACTCAAGCAATCCTCTAGCCTCGATCTCCTAAAGTGTTGGAGTTACAGGCGTGAATTTCCTATTTTAAACAAGCTCCCCAAATGATGCTGACAAATTATCTGGCACCATCTCTGAGGACCTGGGAATGGGTACTTGGACTTAAATTGCTTTCGATCAAAAGACAATGAAAAAGGGTGAAGTGTAGGATGACATCAAAATATACCCAGTCGGGAAGTTGCTGCATTCTTGAAGGCCATCAGATGTGGCAAACACCTTCTTTCCTTCAGTCAGAAAACAACAGGACAGGAAGTCATAATAATTTTTAACAGCAGCCTCTACTTATTAAGCACTGTCTAAGCACTTTTATATTCGTTTACTCATGTAATCCTCTCAGAACCCTCTAGGACACCTATAGATTAAATCATTCCCATTTTACAGGTGAGGAAACTGAGGTTTAGAGAGGTTAATGAACCTGCCCAAGACTACATGGCCAGTTAGTTGGCTTGTCCCCCAAAACCCTGCCTTAAATTATCCAATTAATTTCAATTACAGTGGCCACCATGCAACACCTGACTGTGAGGCTGCCTCCAAGTCTCAAGAATATTGGCCAGTGCCCGGCAGCTTGCTGCGCGACCGCCCTGGCTGAACATTTGCTGGTGTGGAATTATTATTTAACTTCAACCTTCCAAGACTGTGCCCTTCATGGTCCCAGCTGGTACAAACTTAAAAACACTTGATAAAACACAGCCAGCAGCGTATTTCCAAATCACATTGTAACCAGGCAGCGTTCTCTCAAAACACACATCCTTGGGGGCAAAGCAGTTAAGAGAGCTTCTGTCGGAGTCTGTGGACTGGGGTGTCCATTGAACCAGGGAAAGCCGGAGTTTTCGGGATGCCAGGGCTCTGCATTGGGAATGGCTGGAGAAGGCCTCAGGAACCTGGGTAGTGACAGTAGGCAGGGAAACTGACTACGGCTTTTGCTCAACAGCAAAACTCTCTTTTGAAAGAAAATTTTTCCTTTCCCTCAACCCTATGGTTTCTCACTCTTTAAAAAAATATTGTGACAGGTCATCATTTTATTTTTAATTTTATGGAAGTATAACTCACATACCATAAAATTCATGTACCCCCAACTCCTTTTTTAAAAAATTGTAGAGATGGTGACTCATTATGTTGCCCAGGCTGGTCTCAAACTCCTGGGCTTGAGTGATTCCCTGGCCTCAGCATCCCACAGTTCTGGGACTACAGGTGTGAACCACCATGCATGGTCTGTGTACCCTTCTAAAGTGTACATTTCTGTGGTTTTAGAATATTCACAAGTGTGCAATCATCACCACCATCTAATTCCAAAACATTTCCAAAGAAATCTCATATCCATTGGCAGTCATTCCCATTCTTTCCTCCCTACAACCCCTGGCAAATTTTGGTGATTTTTAATGGTTATATCTTGTCTCTATTAAATTACAAGAGATCATGAGACTTATTACTCTTCCTGGCACATAGTAGGTACTTAGTAAATGTTTTTTCTTGGTGACAAAGCTCTCAACCTTAAGACTCTCTACTCTTTTTCTGGTCTGTATGATAATTTTAAAATTATGTTGAATGACTAGAAGAAGACAACATACAATTGAGTTTTTTTTTTTTTTTTGAGTCAGAGTCTCACTCTGCCGCCCAGACTGGAGTGCAGTGGCCGCTCTCGGCCACCGCAGCCTTGACCTGCTGGGCTCCGGCGATCCTTCCGCCTCAGCCTTCCAAGTAGCTGGAACTACAGGTGCGCGCTACCACGCCCGGCTAATTTTTTTTTTTTTTTTTTTATTGTAGAGATGAGGTCTCGC
>CAUYQG010071671.1:0-17959 GCA_963574415.1 Tarsius wallacei | reverse complement strand
TCACAAATGCCTTTCATGACACTGTACTGATCCACATCCCCAGCCAGTGTTTTAAATACCTGCTTTTCAAAATCCTGTCAACACTACACATTACATGTTTTCTTACCCATAAATTCTTCATCGTGCATAGAATTTGAGTTCATATTTGTCTGTTTTTCTAATTAGATAACATTGAAATAAAATGAAATAAACAAGTATTAAGTAGTGTATACCACTCAAAAAAAAAAAAAGATATACCCCTGTGCAATATAAACCATCAAAAAACACAGGATATTAAAATCATTCCTGAAAGTTCCTTTAATGTTCTTTTCCAATCAATACTTGTCCCACTCCCATCCCCACAGCGCAAACTTTGTTTGGATTAATTTTGTCTGTTCTAGAACATTATATAAATGTTATCTGCTCTTTAACATAATGGTTTAAAAGGGTATACACTCTTTTATATTTCCCTTATATTTATATTTCACTCAGCACAATAGTTTTGAAATTCATCTTCACTGTTTTACAGAACAGTAGTTTGTTCCATTTTACTGCTGAGAAGACACATTGTGGTAAGACACAACTAGTCTTAGCCCTTCTCCTTTGAGAGAAATCTAGGCTATTTTCAATTTTTGGCTATTAATGAACAAGGCACTGTAAGTATTACTATACAGGTCTTCCTTTTTTGTATACTTAAGTTTCACATTTCCTGGGTAGAGGTCCTAGGTCCCAGGGCAGATGTGTGTTCTGTGAATGTCAGTGTTCTTAACTGTAACCATTCTGGCAGGTATGCTATTCCAATTATATGAAGGTTGTGCTTATGTTATTGACCAACAAGTCCCTCTGGTTTTGCTCATTTTTAAAATCCATTTTTCCCTCTGTGTTCTTTAGATTATATATTTTGATTGAACTATCTTTGGGTTCAAGTCTCCTGTCATTTCCATTCCAAAAGTTTTATGTCAGTATTGTATTTTTCAGTTCTAGAATTTCCATTTAGGTCTTTTTTATTGCTCCAAATTCTCTGGCAAGACTTTCCATTTCTTAATTCGTTACAAGCATATTTTCCTTTACATTCTTAAGCAATCACAACAGCTGCCTTAAAAATTTTATCTGCTTATTCCAACGTCTGTGTAATCTTACAGTTAGCAAATATTGATTTCTTTTGAGAATGGGTCATGCTTTCCTCTTTCTGTGTATACTGAATAATTTTGCATTGCGCCGTGAATATTGTGAATGACATGATACAGAAAGCTTGGGTCCTGTTGCTTAAGAGTACTCTTTCTATTTCATTTAAACAGGCAATGTAATTTACTTTGTGTGCACATGCACACACACACGTTTTTGAGGGAATGCAGTTACATCAAACCATGTTTTTGGTTCTTAAAACTAGCAAGACTGAAGGGTTTTGTTTTGTTTGTCAGAGTTTTAGCCACTGTACCTGACAGAGACTCGCCCGGTGCTGTTTGCTTCCTTCAATTTTTGACTCCCCTCTATTTTCTGTCTGCTTTTATTTACTTTCCAGTGCTTTCAGGTAGTTGTTTATCCTATGCTATCCACAGGTTATAGTTGTTTTCTGCAGAAGGATCTGTGTGATGGAGTTACCAGGCCATGCCAGAAGCAGAACTTCTCCATTATGAATTTTTAAATCATGCAAAGTGTATTATAGGTAATATATGGTAATGTAGGGTGAGATTTGCAATTAACTCGCTGAAAGGGCAAACATTTTTCATGTTGAATAATATGTAATTTATTAGAAAGAAATTTTGTATCTGTTGCACATTTTTTAAACTGTATGTTCAGACTAGGAATAGTGGCTCATGCCTGTAATACCAGCACTTTGGGAGGCTGAGGCAAGAGGACTGCCTGAATCCAGTTCAAGACCAGCCTGGGCAATATAGCAAGACCTCATCTCTACAATAAAATTAAAACAAACAAACAAAAAACCAGCGGAGGCATGGTGGCGGGAGCATGTGGTCCCAGCTACTTGGAAGGTTGAGATGGCAGGATAGCCCGTGCACAACAGGTCGAGGCTGAAGTAGCCATAATCGTGCCACTGTACTCCAGCCTGGGCGACAGAGTGAGACTCCAACTTAAAAAAAAAAAAAAAATTGTATGTTCATTGCTTCCTTACTGATAATAGGAGTCTTTATACACTGAGGATATGAAATTGTTGTCATGTATATTACAAATATATTTTCCTAGTTTGTGATCTTTCTACTACGTTTACAGTATCTAACACATAGAAAATTCTACTTTTTCTATACTTATAAATTTTTCTGTTACAAAGTAATATGACATTTGATTCTTTAGTTTTTTGAAGAAATACAGTCCCTGACCTATAATAATTCAACTTTCGATTTCTCAACTTTATGATGGTGAGAAAGTGATTTAAATTCAGTAGAAACCATACTTTAAACTACCCATAAACCATTTCTGCTTTTTTACTTTCAGTATAGTAGTTAATAAATTATATTAGATATTCAATGCTTTATTATAAAATATACTTTGTATTAGGTGATTAACAGATTAAAGGCTAGGCTAAACCATAGTAGGTTAGGTGTATTAAATTCATTTTTGACTTACAATATTTTCAACTTATGATGGGTTTATTGGGACACAGCCCCATCATAAGTCAAGAAACATCTATATATGTTCATTATGAAAATATTTTTTAAAACAGTATGAAAATAAAAATCACCCAAAATCTACCTTTCTCTTCCCATATATCTTTATGGCTGTTTTATTAAAATTGGATATAGTTTCAGTCATTTGGAAAACTGCTTAACATTATCTGCTTAAGTTGAAATTATACACATCCTATGATACAGAAATCCTACTTCTACATATGCAACTAACAGAAATGCATACATATCGGTACCAAAGGACATAAACAAGAATTTTTTAAAGGCATTATTTGTACAAAAATTGGAAATAACATAAATGTCCATCATGGTAGAATAGATGAATAAATTATAACATATTCATATAATGGTGCTATATGGAAATGAAAATGAAGAAACTAATGTTATATGCAAAAACATGGATGAATCTAACAAACATAACGTTGAGTAAAATAAGCCAGACATATACTGTATGGTTCCATTTAAATTTTTAAAAAGTGAAACTAATCTACGAAATTTGTAGTGAATATAATGGTTATTTTTTGAGAAGAAGAAAAGGGTAGTGAGTGGGAAGAAACATAAAGAAGACTGGCTTCTGATAATTTCTATTTCTTGACCTTACTAGTGGTTACACAATTATGTTCACTCTGTCATAATTCATTAAGCTATACATTTACAATGTGTGCATGAAGAATATGAAAGTGTATTTGAAAGAAACTAAAAAAGTAATATGAAAGAACTATAAAGTAATATGAAATATGAAGTAATATGAAATGAAGAGACAGTCAAATAATGTAAAGAAATAAATTTTCACTTTGAAGAATAGGAAAAAATTATAGGTAAGAAAATAATTTATAATCTACCTTTTTCTGCTCATATGTCCAGATACATATTATTAAATTTGAGAGGTATTTCTTTTTTCTTATTTACATTTTTATCAACTTGCTATAAATAGGATATCATATATTTTTTCTTAGCTTATGAATAGAATATGTTCATACGTGTTAATACTTCCTAAAATCATCTATTAATTACTACATAATATTTTATTTAATAACATCTTTCATAAGAAGATATACAGTAACAAAAATCAAGAAACGAGTTTCAATTTCAGTAAAAACTTAGCAACGAAAAAGTTCATACTATTATAAACTATAAAAATGAAAAGAATTTAAATTCAACACATAACTCAAATTATTATATTATGTGGGTATGAATGCATTTTTAATAATGGCCTATAGTTTGTATATGTTAGGCTACAGCCCGAAAAGCAATGTCACAGGAAAAAATATTACAAATGTTCCCAGAAAATGAAATAAAAACAAAAAAATTTCTTAAGCTATAGGAAAAAAATAACTTTTCTATATTGATGAAATCCTGTGTAAATAACACAGAGCACACACAATCCAGCAACTCAACAGTAATACCTAGAAATAAACTAGGACACTGGCCAGAAATGACAAATACCAGACAAAGCACATAGCGTCACTTGCCAAATCCACCACTCATGACAGACATAGCTAACTGATCTAACAATATTCTTTCTGATTGATCCCATTCATAATATGCTAGGCTGCCCCTATCAACTGATTAAAACTGACACAGATAAACTGTATTTGCTATTTTTGATACAGTCAAATGGTATGTTATAATGGAAAGAACACTAGGCTGGGAATAAAAATACCTGAACTATAATAATGGCTCTGCTACATTAACAAGTCAGATGATACTGAACAGGTAATCTACTCTTTTTATTGAGGTATGAGACCATGTCTTTCCATTCTCCACTGTACCTAGCACTATATATTGCACACAGTAGGCCTGAAAGATAGTTTGCTGAATTAACAAATGAATGTACTTATGGTTTATTCTGGAAGGGAAGTGGTCTATGTGTAATCTGAAAAGGAAAACCAAGGAATAAAAATGTCAGTGTTTAATCTATCACTGTCAAAGTTGAACACATTTACTGATAGTACACTAAGGAAACTTGCACAAATTGCACAAAAATATTAGAAAAATTATAGAACTACCACATTTATACAAAGATTCTACTCCTTTGTGTCCCTTTAAAAGAGAGATTCGTTTTTACTACAGTCTAATAAAATGGTTTCAAAGAGATCTCTAATAGACAGTTCAAAGTTAACATGTAAAAGCAAAACTATCCATTGACCAACAAAAATAAAATAAAATAATAAAACTTCTCCACAAACAGTCTTCCTCATCTCTGCTATCTATGACTCCAACCTTTTACTTGTTCAGGACAAATAAAAGGGAATCATCTTGTCCTTTGTAGCCTTTACTTTCAACACATAACCTACTTCCATTTCTACCAGCTTTCCAATCCATCACTTGAATTATCTCAGACAGAACAATAATACAATTACCAGTGTCCCAAATTCTGCCCTTCTCCCATTCCATCTACTTTTAACACAGCAGTGAGTGCTCTCTCTCTCCACTGTTGAAAGTCATCTTTGTCTGTCCATTTCTTTCCTTAGTAGTCCTCCTTCAAGTCCTCCATACCTACAAGGCCCTAAGTTATTCAGCTGCCAATCATTTCGCTGAACTCTTCCCTTTTCATTCTACTCCTCATTCATTCCAATCTAACCACAGTGAGTTTTTTGGTGTCCCCTGGCCATGCCAGCTTCACTTAGTGCCTCAGGGTCTTTGCACGTACTATTTCTTCTGCTCACATGATTCTTCTCAGAGATATCTGTGTATCTCACTCCTTCACCTCCTTCAAGAATTTTGCACAAAAGTCATTTTTGCAGTCTACCAGCACTCCCCATTGTCCCCAGCCAACTTGATTTTTCTCCAGGGCACTTACATTTACTCATGTTTATTATTTATATTTCTCCCCACTGAAATGTATGCTTGTAAAGATTT
The DNA here is from genome assembly GCA_963574415.1 of Tarsius wallacei. Classification (NCBI taxonomy): domain Eukaryota; kingdom Metazoa; phylum Chordata; class Mammalia; order Primates; family Tarsiidae; genus Tarsius; species Tarsius wallacei. The sequence goes on along the minus strand of CAUYQG010071671.1, from coordinate 12,476 downwards.
TTGTCTGTTTATTCATTGTTCATATAATGAATGATATATAGAAAATAATAAATATTTTAAGCAATTATGTTCCGTACTAGTCCTAAGGTTCCACTCAAGTACTCAAAGGAATCTGCTGTTTTTTCAACAGACATACAAGATCCCTATACAAATGTATTCCAGTCAAAATATAGTCATTTGTAGTTATTTACACAAAGGTTAACAGTATCAGGCTTTAATCATCTGGAAAGAATGCCAATTAACTGGAGGAACACCAGATAGCATAAGGGAAGTGTGAACCCGTACTCAGATTTTTATATACAATGGTATGGGTGCAGTATTTTTTGTTGTTGTTGTTGCTGCTGCTGCTCTTGTTTTGTTTGTTTTTGAGTCAAGGTTTCACCGAGGCTGGAGTGCAGTGGCATGACCACAGCTCACTGCAGCCTCAATCTGGGCTCAGGGAAGCCTTTCGCCTGAGACTCCCACATAGTTAGAACTACCGACACATGCTACCATGACCAGTTAATGTTTTCATTTTTTAGAGACAGCATCTTGCCCAGGCTGGTCTCAAACTCCTGGACTCAAGCACTCCTCTCACCTTGGCCTCCCAAAGGGTTGGGATTTACAGGCACGAGCCACCATGCCCAGTCAGGTATGGTACTGTTTAAAGACTGTATTTATTTACTTGTTTATTTAGATTGGGGAAACACATGCATACTTGTTACATGGACATAGTGTAGTGGTGGGGATTTGGTCTCAGGTGGCCCATTTCCCATATAGAGAACACTGTGTCTATAGGTAGTTTCTGAATCCTAACTCCCTTCCCTGTTCCCCCGTTATTGGTGTCCCCAGTGTCTACTATTTCCATCTCTGAGCCCATTTAGCTTCCACATATGAGTGAGAACATGTGGTGTTTGGCTTTCTGTTTCTGAGTCAGTTTACTTAACATGATAATCTCAAACTCCATCCATGTTGCTGCAAAGGACATGATTTCCTTCTTTTTTTTTTATGGCTGTGTAGTATTCCACAGTGTATATATACCATGTTTTCATTATCCACTGATTGGTTGAAAGGGTTAGGTTGAGTCCACATCTTTGTAATTGTGAATTGTGCTGCAATAAACATGCAGGTGCAAGTGTCTGTTAGATAACAACCTCTGTTCTTTAGGGTAGATACCTAGTAGTGGGATTGCTGGATAAAATGGTAGATTTACTTTTAGTTCTTTGAGTAATCTCCATACCGCTTCCCATAGAGGTTGTACTAATTTACACTCCCACCAACAGTGTAAAGTGTTCCCTATTCTCCACATCTGTGCCAGCATCTATGGTCTTTTGATTTTTTAATAATGGCCATTATGACTGGTGTACAGTGGTATCTCATTGTGATTTTAATTTGCATTTCCCCGATTGAGCATTTTTCATGTTTGTTGACCATTTGTATATCTTCTTTTGAGAAACATCTATTAGTGTTGTTTGCCCACTTTTTTATGGTTTTGTTTTGTTTTTTTTCCTTGTGAGTTCTTTGTAGATTCTGGATATTAGTCCTTTGTCAGATGTATACTTTACGAATATCTTCTCCCATTCTGTAGGCTGCCTATTTGCTCTGTTGATTATTCCTTTTGCTACACAGCTTTTTAGTTTAATTAAGTCCCACTTACTTATTTTTGTTTTAGGTGCATTTGCTTTCAGGGTTTTAGCCATAAATTATTTTCCCAGGCCGATGTCCATAAGAGTTTTTGCTAGGTGTTCTTCTAGGATTTTCATGGTTTCAGGTCTGATGTTTAAGTCTTTGATCCATCTTGAGTTAATTTTTGTATATGGGGAGAAATAGAGATCAAGTTTCATTTTTCTGCATGTAGCTATCCAATTTTCCCAGCACCATTTGTTAAATAGGGTGTCCTTTCCCCAGTGTATGTTTTTGTTCACTTTGTCAAAGATCAGTTGGTTGTAGGTATTTAGGTTTATATCTGGATTATTTATTCTGTTCCACTGGTCCATGTGTCTGCTCTTGTACCAGTACCATGCTATTTAGGTTACTACAGCCTTGTAGTATAATTTAAAGTCAGGTAATGTGACTCCTCCAGCTTTGTTCTTTTTGCTTAGGATTGCTTTGGCCATTCTGGCTCATTTTTGGTTCCATATGAATTTTAGGACTGTTTTTCTAATTCTATGAAAAATGTCATTGGTAGTTTGATAGGGATTGCATTGAACCTGTAGATTACTTTGGGCAATATGGTCATTTTAATAATGGTGATTCTTCCAATCCATGAGCATGGAATGTTTCTCCATTTGTTTGTATCTTCTGCAATTTCTTTCATCAGCGTTTTGTAGTTCTCCTTTTAGAGATTTTTCATTTCCTTGGTCAAATATATTCCTAGATATTTTAGCCTTTTGGCTGCTACTGTAAATAGAATTTTGTTCTTGACTGGATTCTCAGCTTGGTCACCACTGGTGTATAGCAATGTTACTGATTTGTAAGTGTTGATTTTGTATCCTGAAACTTTACCTAATTCATGTATCAAGTCCAGAAGTCTTCTAGAGGAGTCTTTAGGTAGTTGGACAGTAGTAGTGAATGCGGGTATCCTTGCCTTGTTCCAGTTCTGAGGGGGAATGTGTACAACTTTCCTCTATTAAGAATGCCATTGACTGTGGGTTTGTTGTACATAGTTTTTGTTATTTTGAGGAATGTTTCCTCTATGCCTATTTTGCTGAGGATTTTTATCATGAAGGGATGATGGATTTTATCAAATGTAAAGACCATATTTAATTTTAGATTAATTTCTCATAAGAAAGGATTTAAGTCTATCACAGCAAAATAACTGAAAGTCAATGTCTAGGAAGATTAAAACTAAAATAAAAATGAAATGAAGTACTAGTATGAAAGCTATTACATTTTATGATGTATTATTCACTTTAACAATATTTTAAAGTTTCAAGATGTAATTATTGGCATTTATGTTCAAATATAGACTTTTCACAATTATACCTTCAAAGATGAGATGCATAAATTAGTTGTTTAATACATTATATTCATCTGACCTGACAAAATTACTCAGCTAGTCATTTAAATATTTATCATCTACAAATTTCATTTCTGGCCAGGTGTAGGGGCTCACACCTATAATCTCAGCACTTTGGGAGGCCGGAATGGGAGAACTGCTTGAGCCCAGGAGTTCAAGACCAGTCTGGGCCACATAGCAAGTCCTCATTTCTACAAAAAAAAAATCAAAAAATTAGCTGAAAGTGGTGACACGCACCTGTAGCTCCCACTACTTGGGAGGCTGAGGTGGAAGGATCACTTGCATTTATGAGGTCAAGGCTGAGGTGAGCTATGACTGTGCCACTGCACTCCAGCCTAGGTAGCAGAGTAAGACCCTGAAACAAATAAATAAAAATAATAATAAATAAAATATTACAGATTTCATTTCTTTCTGAAACTAAAACATACCGCACCCTTCCCTGTGAGAAGAATACTAGCCATTTTATTGAATGGTATTTATGTCCAATTACATATAATTTTATTGTTAAACTGTCCTGTTTTCAGAAACAATATAATCATAATAAACCATTACATCTCATAATAGGGTATGAATTAACAATGCAACCGAGACCCACTAGTTCAATAAGTAACAACCATTCTATAGTAGTCTCCCTGGCTCATACATGAGGAGCATGTTCCAAGACCCCTAGTAGATACCCAAAACTACAGATATTGCTGAACTTTATAAATATACTATGTGTTTTTCTATACATAAATGCCTATGATGAAATTTGATTTATAAATTAGGCACTGTAAGAGATAACAACTAATAATAAAATACAACAATCATAATATACTGTAACAAAAATTATATGAATGTGGTCTCTCTATCTCTCTCAAAATAGCTTATTGTACCGTACTCACCATTCTTGTCATGATAGAATAAAATTCAGACCACAACTGACCATAGGTAACTGAAACCCATAGAAAGTAAAACCACAGATAAGGGGCATGTGTATACTTCGTTCGGTTATTTTAAAAAATAATTTAGGTGTATTTGCAATTGATATGTCAATTACTACTCCACTGGCATAACATCAGGTATGACAGGCATAGATAAACAGTTATTGTTAATTAACTTTTATTATGTCCATGTGCAGAACAGAGTTAACATAGCAGGCATAATACTGCTTCGCTTAAAAAAGCCTTCTTGCAAGTTTTGGGGTATGCTGCCACCACTACTTAATTAACAAGAATGACTCACCATGTCCAAACTTTTTGTACAGCCAACAGGGTTTATGATGAAAACCTGCTGTCCTTCCAGGAATCTAAAATGTTGATACATGTTAGGCAGAGGGTGCCCATATGACCAACTCTCGATAAAAACTCTGTGGACTGAGTCTCTAATGAGCCTCTCTGGTAGACAACATTTCACATGTGTTGTCAAAATTCAGTGCTGGAGAATTTAAGCACATCCTGAGTGACACTACCATAAGAGAACTCTCAAAGCTCATGCCTGGTTTCCCCTGAACTTTATCCCATCTGCCTTTCCCCTTTGTTGATTTTGTTTTGTTTCTTTCTGCTGTAGTAAATCATAGCCAAAAATATGACTACATGATAAGTCCTGTTGAGTCTTCCTTGCAAATCACTGAACCCAAGGGTAGTCTTGGGGGAACCCACAACACAGTCCAGGGTAAGTCCAAAGAAACTGAGACTTAAATCTATTTGTATTTCTTATTGTACATAGCATGCTCTTATACATGACAGATAATCACCATAGTCAGTGATTATTTTCCTCTTAATATAACCAAGCCAGCCTAAAGACGTGTTGTAATTCCACTTCAGTGAATATTAGTGAACTGGTTTAATGACAAAAATATATGTGATAACAATGGTACAATTCAAACAACAAATGGAAAGTTTTTGGCAAATCCAAGTGACATAGATGTACAAAAGATTGATTACTGTGACCAGGCATAGTCTGTAGCCTTCCAAATTTTTTCAATGTTGTTTTGGTAATTCTCTACCTTCAAATTTCCTAAAAAATAATACTTAGCATTCTTAATTTGATTCTCTTTTTTGCCTATTCACATATCTTTGGGATTTAGCAAAATGTGACATATTTCAGTTGTGTTTGACTAGTAGAAAAAGCATTTTAACAAGATTCTGTGTTATTTAACTACAGCTCTGTGATGTTTCCAAGAAACAAATAAACCATGCTTCCTTATATTTTATATAATTCCTTCAGAACCGTACCCTACTTATGAGACAAAAGATGAAAAAGCCTACAACACAGACATAAAAGAAACATTGAAATAAGGTAAAAGAAGGCCCAAGGGATGAAAGGAGTCAGTGAGTAGAATACAGCTCAGTGCCTAGCCATCCTTGATGACAAAGTCATGATCTGTCATAGCAAAAAGAAAAAACAAAAGTTTTATTATTTTTAAAGAAAGCACCATTATCCAACAAAGTTGTATCAAATGTCAACTATGCACTTGGAAAAAAAAAGCAAATAAAAACAATGAGAATTTTCTAGAAAACACAGCAATTCAGTGACTCTTCCTCTTACAGAAGCTCTATTTCCAGAAGAAAAAAAGTTAATACTAGAATGCATACTTTACCAATATGTATGGCAAACAATATTTTTTTAAAATTACTAACAGAGAAATTATAAATCACTAAGTTAGCTAAGTGAGACACACAGAAAAAAGCACAAAACTAAAAGCAACCTCCACAGTTTGTCAAACCATCTCCCTAAAACACAAGTTGGTAACTCCTAGATCCAAAAAAGACCAATAATTCCATTATCACAGTTGGTGGGAGGGGATTTTTGTTTTGGCTTCTGGGAGGTGAGAATAGTACAAAATAGTAAGAAAGAGAACTGGTCATTCCAGAGCTTTCCTTCAGTTACATTCCTAGTGTACTCAGTGTTCAGTGTGTTGATATCTACCAGTACTCTTCAGTCATTTATTTTAGTGGTTCATTCACGGCCTGCAACATCACTGGCAAAAAAAAGACTACAGTTTAACGTCTGGCAGTGTGATACGTCCTGCTTTGTAGCTTTTGCTGAGGATTGTTTTGGCTATTCTTAGTCATTTATGATTCCATAATAATTTCTGTATTATCATTTCCAGGTCTGAGAAGAATGATGTTGGTAATTTAATGGGTATTGTGTTAAATCTGTAGATTGCCTTGGGGAGGGCAGACATCTTAACAATGCTGATTCTTTCAATCCATGAAAATAGAATATATTACACAATGCAATATTACACAGCCATAAAAAAGGAAAAAATTATGAACTTTGCAGTAACTTGGATGGATTTAGAGTCTATCATACTCAGTGATCTATCACAGAAACAAAGAACTGAGTACCACATATTCTAACTCATAAGCGGACCTGAACAATTATCGTAATATTATAAGAAAGTGAATGGCAGTAGTGGGAAACTGCTGGTGTGTGTGGGGGAGGGGAAACTTCATCAATAAGCTTACCTGATCTCAAACTAGGTGAGAAGTGGGGACCAAAGTAAGGTCCAAACTTTATCTGTACAATGACCATTTGTATACCTAACTCTGAATTTTACCCCACACCTTTAAAATAAAAATTTTAAAAAAGGAATACTACAAAGTTGAATGTTATATTTAAATCGATACTTTTTGTTTTGATACCAGTAGAGTTTATAATCTTGTCAAAGTTTCCACAATAGCGAGATAAAGATTATTGATTCTGTTAGTATATAATCTCTAAGTCAGGCCACTTTTACTAATCAAATCAAAGTTCCTTAGAAAAGGTGATAAGTACTACCTTTCTTTTCAAAAAGAAACATATGCTTTTTGTTTCTTATTTTACATTATTAAAATGTATTTTATAAAGACAAAGATTCAAAAGTTGAACCATTTTAATAATACAAATACTGCTGAATTGTCATCCAAAAGCTGAGATTTTCTTGTATTAGGGTACAGTTTTCGTTATATAAATGGCACAGTTATTAGGGCTTATACAAATTCGCTGTAGAATTAGAATTAAGTAATTATAGATTAGAGTTAAATTTTAGAAGTACTAGGATACATAACGATAAAACATTCTAAATGTTATCTACTGCTTAAGACAAATTTTAATTGTATTTAAACACTAGGTAAAACATGTAACTCAGACTAAATCAGTGTATAGTTAAAAACCAATAGTGTATAGATAATGAAGGCATCATGTAAGATGGTTAAAAATTTATAATGAAAAGAGAACTAGTAAGAATATGGCAACCTGGATGAAATTGATATTCATTAGGGTACTCCTCACATCAATAGAGAGCATTTGGACTCTGTGGTCTTTATCAGTGTCCCAGCTGGTAATGGTTGAAGGTTAATGCCTTACCCAATTCTCTTCAATTTTCTATCCTAATTAGCCCTCCAAATCTATAGCTGTGAGCACCAAGTGTCTGTGCTCAAAAGAAACTAATTAATGCTAGCAAATTAGATCAAGTCCAAAGATCCAACAGCCAAACTCTTAGTTAAATGCTCCTTGTTAATAGGAAGTGTAGCTGTCAATAACTGCTGTTGGTGACTATAATGAGGCATCTTTCTTTCATTGAAAGTGATTTCATTTCTCTTTGTCCCTGGAAAAGCTGTTCCATTCCCTTCATAAACCTAAGTTGCTGGCGGTCTGACCCAATTCTTATGATCAGCTGGGTTAAAATGACATTAAGGAAAAAAAAAATCAAACAGAAAAGCCTTCCTACATAATCATGTTTCGGGCATTTAGCAGAAGTCAGATCACTTATTAAAATTCCTACATCTTTATCCAACCCATATAATTAGCATATATAATGCTTTTATGTAAAATCCTATAATCATGTAATAAAGCAAGGGCTATAAACAGTAAATAAACTACAGTAAAAGTGTCGTGATTCTAAATGCAGCTTTCTTCTGCTGCTTGAGTAATACCAGTGTACATTCCTCCCTATTCACATGACTAAACAGAGGAAATACTAAGGATTTATCTCTTATAAAATAATCAATTTTAGATTATAAAACACTGTTTTAGACCATATGGCCTAAAACATTCTATACATGATTATCTATAAGAAACTCAAATTTCAAAAATCAATTATACATTCTAATAAGGGCAAATTCATTTAAATAAGCCAAATAAGTCTCAGATTTTAAGATGCTTTCAGTCTCAGAAGACTGTAAGTGTATTAAAAATAGCTTGACCATGTCAACATCCAAAACAACTTTTGATGAAGTAAACATTGAACACTATTTGCTGTTTCATTATAAAGTAGTAGTTTTGCAACACAAATTATTTTAAAGTTGTACTTTATTTTTTCATTTCAAAAACCAAAAAGAAAGTGTCATTATTTAAGAGTAAGGAAAGGCAGTGCTGAAACCCAAAGCCATACAATCATTCTGTAGCTTCATCTGAATCATGACAGTAAAAATTAAATCTATAATTGAGTTAGCGAACTTTCTTCATTCTAGGTATCAGGATAATGTGCTAAACTTATATTTATAACTTTAGAATGATATGTCAGTAATAAGTAAATGCTCCTAGTTGTGAAAAGTTAACCCTATAATTTTATCATCAATTTTTTTAAGTTTTATCTTCCCTCAATGAATCAAAACATATATACTACTCTAATGTTCTATGAGGTAGGCAGTGGATGTACCACTTGTGACTATCAGCATGACACCTGCCAATGCCAGATGTGCACTGAACCCTGTCTGCAGGTGCCAATAGGTTAATTTCTCCTGACACCTGGGGGTGGGCACTGAAGGAAGGTGCTCCTATTAAACAGCTAATTCATGGCAAAAACAACAGTAAAACCATAGAATGATGATTTCTTTTAAATTACTCATTTATGAATTGACTTTAAAATGGAATTAGGCCATGAAAAATCATGTCTTAAGAAACAGAAATGACTATCACACATTGTTGAATACAAGGAACTATTCTTATTTCGTTGCCTCCATTCATCAATTGCAAAGGTCCTCTCTGAGAGCTGAAGGGCGGGGAGGGGACAGAAATGTTCCTAGTATCAAAACGTCACTGACACAGTCCCCAAACCAGAGTTTACATAGCCATGCTCCCTGTGGAGAAGCTTACAGCCCATCATCCTCACTAAAAATTTCCTGAAAAAAAAATGACCACAGGGGAAAGCAAAGGAGAGCCAGAAAAATAGCCTAGATCTGTAAAATTTTACTACTTCTTTTTGATGGCCATTCTAAGAGGTAGATTTTTTTTTAAAAAAGATATTTCTACAGTAATAGTACCATCTGCTCATTTTTTAACCTTCCACTGCTTTGCTTACATTTTTTTTACTAGAAATGTGATATATTAATCAATACTATGTCTCCAGATTTATAGAATATAGAAGTATTTCTATAATGTTAAAAAATTTTTCCAAAAAAAACATACACGTATGGCTGCCTGGTACATGCATTTACAAAATATCTACCACTTAGAAACATAAAACAAAACAAAAAACACACCAAAAAGACTTAGACTCATTGTAAGTCCTATTAGGATTCCATTAACAATTCAGTAACAGACAATGACACCACAGAAAATCATCTAAGAATACATATATATGAATGCATTGGTAGATGAAAAACAGGTACATGTTAGATTGATGTTTCTTCTTTCCCTATCAAAATTGCCAGAGGAACCTACTTCTCAAAAATGCTCATACCAAGTTTTTCTCTCTATATAACTCTACTTCTACGGAAAAAAAAGTGTTTTTTACTAGTAACTTGGGGAATATTTTTAAATTGTAAATGAATTGAACACCACTGGAAATTCTGAAAGCTGAAGTTCAGTGAAAGGGTGAGAAACAATTCATACATATTAATTCATTGACTACTTGACTCTGAGGCTAAGGATTAAATTCAAATCATATTATTAAAAATAAATTTGATCTCTATATGAATATTTGAATCTTACCTTGAACTTGTTCAGAACACCTCTCTCTGGCCTTTTCTCTCATTATTTTAGGGATCAAAACATCTTTTTCAACATGTCTGAGATGCTGCTCTGAAAAAAAAAATTTTTAATAGTCTCAAGTAAATCACCAGATTAGGGGAAAAATACAAACTCTGATTTACTTATAATAAAAGCCTATGCAGATATATTTAAAACTCTTTTACAACCTGATAAAATTTTTATTGCTATTATTTTAGTCACTGAAAATCATCAATATTTTTTAAATATAACAACAAAGGAATGTGAGGGGCACAGGCAAAATATTTCTAGAAATTTCTGCAAACTATATTGCAACACTTTTACTTAATAATATATTCCACAGTCTTGTCTAAATTATAGTCTAAATCATTATTTTCTTATTAGTATAATCCACAAAAAGGATTTTCATCAATACTAAGATTCAAGAATAGCTGAAGAGATACAAGATTAAGAGACACACAAGTAGTTTCTCTGCCTACTAGTAATAACAGTAGCCTAAGAAAGAAAGCAGAAGAAAAAGTGGAACTACAGGCCCACACACAAAACAAAGCATAAGAGATTACTGTGTATTTTTAACACAACTTCCACATGCTCCAGAGTTCCACTTGCTCCTTAAATGCTGAGAGCCCTAAAAACAAACAAGCAGTAAGTGCCCCCAGAGAACCAAAAATAATGAGGACTCTCTGAAAGAAAAAAGACAGATGCGATCAGATTAAAGGATGTACTCCTACAGAATATCCAGGAAAAAGACTCAAGTCAAAAGTGGGTGCTGTTCCATGCCCTGAAGTAGCAAAAATGGGAAGCAAGAAAACATCCCTGGAGGAAAACTGAAGTTTAAAGTGCCTCAGTAGAAGCTCAGTGGTCACCTCCTCTGCTGCCTTCAGGCCATGGGTGAAAAAAGTAAATATAGGTATTTATCCCCCAAAGACCAGGACGTTTTCCAGTATCTAGTGGCACCTAGGAAGACCAGGGACCCCTAAACTCTTCCTGGTACTATGTTTTTCCCAACGACTTCTAGACACAGGCAGCTATGAACTGACATATGTTTGCAGAGATGGTAACAGGGCATCTCGAAAAAAGATCAACAAAACAGACAAGAATCACCCAAATTTGAGTAAAAGGCAACATACTGAAAGGCAAAAACCAATTATAATTAATCAAGAAGTAAACAATTCCTAAGAGGGTTATAAAAGAGTAAAGAAAAAAAGATTTTAGAATACTTTAAGTATGATGAATATACTGAGGCAAATAAAAATACAAGACCTCAGACAGAAATGGTCCATGGATTACCTAAATGAACTCTGATGAAATATCTGAAACCCCCAAATTGTAAAAGCTTCAAAAGTGAAAAAAACATGCCCACATAAAGGACTGAGAATCATACTTACATCATGTCTTACTGGCAAGACACGACATAACAAAATAACAGAGAAAAAACTTCAAAGTTCTGAGAGAGAATTACTTTATATTCAAGAATTCTAGAGTCAATTAGACCACCAATTAAGGGTGAGGTTAAGGACATTTTCAGATATGTAGAAACCAAAATGTTTACCACCTTCAAACCTTACAGAAAATGAAGTAATCGCCTTACCACATGGACACTTGAACAACACAGGTTTGAACCAAATGTGTCCATATGCACGGATTTTGTTAAGTCAAATGTGGGGTGAAAAAAACAGTATTTTGGGGAGGCAAACCCATATGGTATATGGAAGATCAACTTTTCATACACTCAGTTTGTACCTGGCTGACTGCAGAACTTAAGAATGCAAAGATTTTGGTATATGCAGGGGTCCTGGAACCAATCTCCTGGGCATACTGAGAATTGCCTATATTATTATTGTGCAACAACCACTAATCAAACTTAGTGAGGTAGAATAATAAACATTTTATTGTGCTTAGGGATTCTATAGGTCAGAAGGACCTCATCTGGGAAGACTCAAATGACTGGTGTTGACTTCAGCAGGGCTGGAGGATTTACTTCCCAAATTACTTCTTTCTTCATCTATGTATCTGGCATCTGGCCTGGAATGGTGACAGGAAGTGCTCAGTTAGAACTGTAAACCATAGCACCTACCCCATGGCCTCTCTGGAGCCATGCAACACCATTCCTGATTTCAAGTCACTAAGGATAGGACATATTCAAATAGACGAAAATTAGACTCCATTTGCTGTGGCAAGACCGCATTACAGAAGAGTATGTAGGATAGGGGATGTTGTTGTGACCTTCTTTGTAAAATAAAATCTGTCATAAGAAGTTAATAGAGGATATGCTCTGATAGAATAAAACTAAACCCATAATGTAAAATTTGAAATACATAAAGCGTATTAGAAAAATATACTTTAAAAATTTACTTGTTAAATGGTAAAGTACTTGAAGATTGTCAACTAATTTGACCTAATAACATTTATAGAATACTCTATCCAATAATAGAATAGCTACTAAAATAACCCATAATCTGATTATAAAACAAATCTCAACAAATTTGAAAGAATTCAAGTCATACAAATTATATTCCCTGACATCAATGTAATTAAATTAGAAATCACTAACAGAAAG
>CAUYQG010071667.1:0-17927 GCA_963574415.1 Tarsius wallacei | reverse complement strand
ACTCAAAGTGGATATTTTAAAAGCATAAGTATGTAACTATGTGTAATTAAGCTGCCTTCAAGAAATTCAGTGATCTAACTGTTAAGGGTATGTCAAATCATCATTTATGTAAACAGATTAATTTTTTTTCCAATTATTGCTGTGCCTCGCTTCCTTTCAGTAAGTAAAGGGGGTGGTGAATTGTTAAATCACAGAATGATTTGACAACAAACTTTGAGTTTCTCACTCACAGATAAGAAATAGCAATCTGTGAAGTTTCTTCCTAATACAAAAGAGAAGAAGGAGAATTGAGGAGAGGAGAGGAGAGAGACAGAGGGAGTGCATGTCCTAATAAGCCACAACTATCTCAAGATCTGTATTCTTATCATAACGATTGTTCTCTTAAATTGCAGGACTCATGAACAGCTACTATCAATCTTCTTTCCTTATAAGATGAGTCAATATTTATATAATGATATCTGTACTTCATAACATAAAAGAAGAGCAGTTTTCAAAATGAAATGATTTGACAGGAGCTTTACTTCCCAGAATGCTTACGTTAGATCTGTGTCCTTTAAATATATCTTTATGACATTCCCTTAATTCACTCAAAGTTGCACTATTGGATTTTTTTATAGCATGCTTTAAAAAATACGGTTTTATCATATGTGGTTTTATTGTAGTATATTTATATGTATTTGGAAGTTTAGAAACTGTATCTACAGTTTTCTTGAAAACCGTTGACTTTCCTAGTTTTTGTCAGTATTATTGTTCTCTTGAAGATTGCAAAATTTGGATGCGTTTTTTCCCAATTCTGTGTTTAATTTGATCTTCAACTATTTTGCATTTAAATCTTCTTTTAGCAGGCAGGTCTATCAATATTCAATGGAAAGAATGAGAATCCCCAGGAAGAAATGATAGAAGACAAAAAGGATTTTCAGGACTATTGAAACAGTTTGATATTGGTCTGATCTGCAGAAAGAATATTTTCTTCCTTTGAATTTCCAATTCCATTTCCCTTGTTTATGGTACATAGGCAAGACTTAAAAGCCATAAAAAAAAAGATCATGTGTGACTACAAACAATAGTTTCAAGAACACATTTTGTTTTATACAGTTATTTTATCATGTTTGACTCAGTTTTCATAGCAGTTATATATATCCATGGGTTCAAAAATTGCTTTAAATCCTGTTTTCTATAAACTAAAAGCTCTGATTTTCCTCTGGAAATTTTTCTTGAATTGAATAATCATTTTGACATAGTGTTTAGGTTATTTTTTTCACAAAAGAAAATATTAGATTTAGCTTTACTACAAGCTTTTTATAGAAGATGGTAAATATTTTATGTGTAACTATATGCTTTTCATTTGAATAACACTTATTTATTGCTTATTACTATGTGCCAGACATTATTGAAAACTCTTCCAAATATTTATTCAATGTACACAATTAGTCAATGAGGTAAGTACTACTGTGATTCCTCTTTTACATTTGAAAAATAGTTGAATAGGTAAATGTGATTACTAAGGTTCCATGTGTCTATGCTATTTGCATTTACTGTCTAAATGTTACCTATGTATAACCTTAAAAATTTATATGTAAAACCTATATGAAGAAAAAACAAAATAATATTCAGGTAAAAATAAGGCAAAATACAAGCTGGTTAACCATCTTCATAAATGAAAAGACTTATTCTGCATAATTTAACAAACTAAAATTTTGTATGAAAAAATAAAGAGCTAAGACAGCAATACGAAATCTGAAGAGCAAGGAGGGTGAATTTGCTTCAGATATTTGGGATAATTATTATGCAATATTAACTTAAAAAGTGAAATATGTCAAGGACATAAATAGACAAATTTGAAAAAAACATAGAAATAAATCTATACATATATGGAATTTTTATATATCAAAAAGTGGCATTAAATACATTAAAGAAAAAATGGACTTCACAGATTGGAATCAATACATTGATTATTCAATGAAAGATTTAGGAGCAGTTTGCTGTCCATAAGAAAATATCTCAAACATATTCTAAATATTTTTATGTGGCAAATTTCTTAAACTGGTCTGTAACTGGAAATTAGTCTTTTGAGCTTTTTTGTGGGTACAATAGTAGAAATGCACTCTAGAAGATAATCATCTAGAATTTTCAGAAGATCTTTATCTTGCCTAGTAATGAGATGAAAATTTAAACAACTTGAATGCTCTATTTAAAATCCAACATATTCACAAAGATTTTAAAAGATTCTCCTACATACTATATATTAGTAGAGTCATAAAAAATATATTCTTTGTACTAGGTAACAGGATAGCTTTGTATGCCAACTTGGAGAGAAGGCTTGCAAGTCCCGAGAATTAAATATTTACATGCGCTATTACAAGTTTGAAGTTACTTTTTAAAATTTATAACAAGAAGCATTTGTACACATACAAAAGAAAATATTTCTAGGATACTTGTTACACAATTTTTTATAATAATGAAAAAATTTTTAAAAATCCATCAATAAGGAATACATTGATTTTACTATATATTCATGAAGAATATATAGCAACAAAAGACATTAGTTAAAGCTATACATTTCAATTTGAAAAAATGTTTAAAATATTAAAGTGTTAAATAAAGCAAAATGCCAAATACATATGCAATAATAACTTATATAAAAGTTACAATAGAAAAGGTATTACAAAATAATAAACTACAGAATTTTTTTACATAAAATAATACCTTTTATATAAAAATGTTTATGTATATACACATATGAAGTAAAAATATAGAAACATGGATGGAGGAACATACAACTGACTTGAGAAGGGTAATTTAACTCTTAGGAAGAAGTAATACAGTCAGCTGCAAAATAATAATTTCTTTGTAAAAAGATATGCCTCAAATATAGTAAAACTTAATAAATTTTGTAGTAAATAGTTGATTGCTTAAATATGATTATGCAAATATTCTCTATATTTCTCTTTTAAAATATTTTATAAACCTGAAAAAAATTACAATTTATTACTTCAGTTTATCTGTTTTTCTAAACAAGCATTTCTGTGTACACATTTAAAATTGAATTGTACATTAAAAATCATATTGTGTGTCTTTTAAAATGTATTATTCAAATAGGATGATGAGAAAATGAGTTTCTAAAGTGTATGAAATATATTAAGATGGGCTACCAATGATTGACTTAAAGAAATTTACTCCATAGTTGCTATTCTTTTTGCTGCAGAGAAAAATAATATTTCAGATTGTTCATGTACATGAGAGGTTAAAAGGATTTTTGAGAGGTAAATGTGCACTATGTATGTACACACATTATATACATCTGATGTGATATAAGTCAGTAATATATATCTTTAGAAAAAAGTCATATATGAATAACAAAGTAGCTTATTATCCTTTTACTTTGAGCTTTGAAAATCATTTTCTCATCTACCTCATGTGCAGTGACAGATTTTACTCCATGTTAAAATGCAGGATATGTGCCTGATAATCAAACTAGCAAACTGGGCTGCATATGCTGATTTACATATTTAAGTAAAAAGTGAGTACCTTATCATGGTATTTAAATGCTTGCCAATCTTGATGTAAATTATAAAACATTTTGAGGCAGGAAGGCAAAAAATGCAATCTAATTACAGATAATACCTTTATTCTGTCTTGATATTTCTGCAGTTTTATCACTCACAACTTAATTATTTTAATGACGACTTCCTGAAACAATGATGTAGAGATTGGGACACCCATGCATATTTCATCTATACATTTATATGAAGTTAGAAACTATAGTGAAACCATTGGTGTGACATTAGCAATAATTTTGTTAAAATCAATAAAGAAATTAAAAATCAATCCATAAGCAAAATTAGATTTATTTCATATTATAAATTGAGTGAATTAGTAAATGGTGAGGTGTCACCATGAGATTCCAGATTTTCCCATTGCAACCACCTTCAACCTAATGAATGAGTTTATTCTTAATCATCTTAGTTAATAAAAACCATAATCATGGAAATAAAAGATACTTATGGCATAAAGTGAAAAGCATATTTTCAAGATCCCTGAATTGTCTTTCATTTATAATATATAAAAGCATTCTTTCTGGATAAATAGAAATGTATGCATTCTGTAAGAATATGAAAAAGACATTAATAGCATGAAGTGAAAAATATTTTTTCTTTTCTTTTCTTTCTTTTTAAATAGAGACAGTAACTCTCTAATATTGACCAGCCTGGTCTCAAACTCTTCTATTCAAACAATCCTCCCAGCTCGGCCCTGCAAATTGCTGTGATGACATTTGTGAGCCACCATGCCCAGTCGAAGAGCATATTTTCTAGATCCCTGAATTGCTTTCCATTTGTAAGATACTAAAAAAATTCCAATATAGTTATTGTTAACAATGAAAATTCACACATAAAACATTGCATTTCTGTAAGTTATGAGTTGAATTACGTTCCTTCAAAATTCATATATTGAAATCCTGACACTGAGAACCTCGAATGTAACCTTATTTGGAAATACAATTGTTCAGATATAATTTGTTATGATGAAGTCTTTAGGGTAGGCCCTAAACCAGTATGACTGGTATCCTATAAGAAGGACAAATTTAGAAACAGACATATGCACAAGGAATACTCCACGTGATGATGAAAACAGAGATCAGAGTGATGCTTGTTAAGCCAGGAAATGCCAGAGATTGCCAGTTAGACAATAGGCATCAAACAGAATATTTCTCACAACCCTCAGAAGAAATCAAACCTGCTAAGACCTTGATCTTAGATTTCTAGACTGTAGAACTGTGAAAAACAAATTTCTGTTGATTAAGCTGAAATAGCTAATGAAATATGTAAAATAATTGCAATAACTTGCTTGACATAAGTAACTCCATTTAGTTAAAATCCTCCATCTTAGCTATCTGCCTGATCCAAAAATGACCCCCTCAGGGTGTACATGTGATTGTTGTAACATTCCCATGATCACAGACCCACAGCCTTGTTCCCCTGAGCTATTCATGCTGACTGTTCTTGCTGACCATTTGAAAACTCCCTAGCCGCAAGTTCCAGTATGCCTTGTTAATTGAAATCCAAGAGATTGTTTCTTTTGTTTTTAGTTCCTTGTACCCTCACCCCCTGCTATATAGCCCACTTGCACATTTTGCCTTCATAAGTTTCTTGCTGATTCCACTCAGTGTCGAAAGCTTTCTTGGCATGAGTCTACTCTTGGCTGCATGTTATTAAAGGACTCAAAATTCAAACCCGGTGTGCTAGTGATTCTCCTTTCTCAAGATTCAACTATAACAAAGTCACCCAGTTTGTAAAACTTTGTTAATGAAAGCCCTAGCAAACTTCATTATATTGCCAATATTCCACATTGTTAATGTACTACTATATTTATTTTATCTTATTTTATCCATCTATCCA
Source organism: Tarsius wallacei (assembly GCA_963574415.1). NCBI lineage: Eukaryota > Metazoa > Chordata > Mammalia > Primates > Tarsiidae > Tarsius > Tarsius wallacei. Next base: position 12,531 of record CAUYQG010071667.1, on the reverse strand, counting down.
TCCTTCATTGAATCTTATTATTTAGATTCATGCCAAAGCAAACTGAAGACATCTGCACATTTCAACAATAAACATTTTATGTACATGATGAATTAAAATACAGTATTAGCTTATGATTTTTTAAGTTTTTTATTTGTTTTCTAATATACACTTAGTAACTGTACATATTTATGGGGTGTAATGTCTTCACATTTGTTCTTTTTTTGCCCAGGATTGCTTTAGCTGTTAGAAGTCTTTAGCTGTATGAGATCTTTTCCATACAAATTTTAAGGTTTTTTTTTTTTTCTATTTTTGAAAAGACTGTCATTGGTATTTCAACAGGGATTGCACTGAATTCGTAGATTGTTTAGGATAGAACAGTCACTTTTAAATTGTTAAATTTTCTAGTCCATGAATATGATATGTCTGTGGAGTTTTTGATGGTACGTGGTTTGTCTTCTTTAATTTCTTTCATCAGTGTTATAGTGTTTTTGTTTGTGTATGTTTTTGTAGACATCTTCCACTTCTTGAGTACATTTTTTCCAGGTTTTTTATTTTAAATAGTTATTGTAAATGGAATTTTTTAAAATTTCTTTTTTAACTAGTTTGTTGCTCATGTACAGAAATACTGGATTTTTTAGAATGACTGTGTATCCCACAACTTTACTAAATTTTTTATCAGCTCTAGGAGTTTTTTGGTATAATCTTTAGGTTTTTCTGTATATAAGATCACATTATCTGCAAAGAGGAATAATTTGACTTCCTCCTTTCTAATTTGAATGCCATTTCTTTCTTTTTCTTCTCTAATTGCTCTGACTAGAATTTCCAGTATTATGATGAGTAAGAGTGATGAATGTGAGCATACTCACCTTATTTTAGTTCTAAGAAAAAAAAATGATTTTAGCTTTTCATTGTGATATTTATCTGTTAGTTTGTCATATATAGCCATTATTTGTTAAACTATCTTTCTGTATCTAATTTATTGAATTTTAATTATAAAGAGATGGTAACTCTTATTTAATACTTTTTCTAGACCTATTGAGATGATCGTATGATTGCTGTTCTTCATTCTGTTGATATAATGTAGCATGTTTACTGATTTGGGTATGTTGAACTATTTTTGCATCCCTGGGATAAATCTCACTTGACCATGTAATCTTTTTGATGTGCTGTTGAATTTGTTTTGCTAGCATATTTTTGAAGATTTTTCATCTTTGTTTATCCAAGGAAACTGACCTGTAGTATTATTTTGTTGTTGTTGTTGTGTTCTTATTTATTTATTTATTTTTTTAGTATTAGACTTATGTTGGTCTTGTAGAATGAGTTTGGAAGAATTTCCTCTCCTTTATATTTTTGGAATACTTTGAAAATAATTAGTATTAATTCTTCTTTAAAATTTCAGTGGAATTCAGCAGTGATTCCATCTGATCCTACATTTTTCTTTACTGGGAGACTTTTTATTACTAATTCAATTTTACTTGTTATTAATCTGTTCAGATTTTTTACTTCTTCTTGTTTTAATCTTCGTAAGTTGTTTATGCCCAGGAATTCATCCATTTCTTCCAAGTTTTCGAATTTGCTGACATATTGTTATTCATAACAATTGTTAACGATCTTCTATATTTCTGTCATATCAGTTGTGAGGTTTCCTTTTCAGGGTTTCTGATTTTATTTATTTATGTCTTTTGTTTTCTTTTTCTCAGTCTAGCTAATGGCTTGTCAATTTTGTTTATCTTTTTACAAAACCAACTTTGCTTAATTAATATCTTCTATTTTTGTTTCAATTTGGTCAATTTGGTATTACTTCTGCTATAACTTATATTTTTCTTTCACTCTTCTTTTTTTTTTTTTTTTGGCTTTTCTACTTTCTTGAGGTGTGTCATTAGGTTGTTTATTTGAAAGTTTTTACTTTTTTGTAAAATAAATGTAGGCATTTATTGTTATAAATTTGCCTCTTGATACTGCTTTTACTGTGTCCAATAGTTTTTAGTAAATTGTGTTTTCTATTTTCTTTTTCTCCAATAAATTTTTAAATTCTCTTTATTAATTTATTCCTAGACCTACTAGTCATTCAAAAGAATATTGTTTATATTTTCATGTATTTGTGTAGTTTTAAATGTTTCTCTTATTATTGATTTCTGGTTTTATTCCATTGTGGTCGGAAAAGATACTTGATATGATTCTAATTTTTTTTAAAAACTAAGGCTTATTTTGTGTCCTAACATGTGCTCAACCCTGGAGAATATTCTGTGTGCTGAGAGTGTATTCTGAAACTTTTAATGAAATGCCCTGTAAATGTCCATTTTCCCTATGATGCTGTTTAAATTGGATTTTTCTTTGTTGAATTTCTATCTAGATGATATGTTTGATGCTGAGAGTGAGGTTTTGAAGTCTCCAACTATTATTTTCTTTGGGTCTTTCTCTACCATTATTTTTATTTTATTTCATATACTTTATTTTGTTAGCAATGATGTCTCTCTTTTTCACCCAGCTGAAGTTCAATGGTATAATCACAACTTTGAACTCCTAAGCTGAAGTTGTCCTTTTGCCTCAACTTCCCAAATAGTTGGAACTACAGGAACATGCCACAACACTCAGCTAATTTTTAACAAATATTTTTAGAAATAGACTTTTACTTTGTTGCTTAGGCTCGTCTGAAACTCCTGGCCTCAATCAATCCTACCATCTCAGCCACCCAAGTAGCTGGGACTACAGGCACAAACCACATTATCTCTCCCTTTATATATAATAATATTTGTTTTTTATATATGATTGCTCTGGTGTTGGGTGCATATATATACTTTATAGAGCGTTTTCTTTATTAATTTTTAATGTATGTTTAATAGTTAAACATATTTTGAAGTGCAGGTGATATTTTTATATCTGTGTATAATGTGCAGCAATTAAATCAGGGTAATTGAGGTATCTATAGCATCAAACATTTATATTTGTTTTCTGTTATGTTCATTACAATTCTTCTTTTATAGCTATTTGAAATATCCAAGAAATTATTGTTAACTCTAATTTCTCCATATTATCAAATGCTAAAACCTATTCCTTTTGACTAACTGTATTTTTGTACACGTAACACAGTTTTCTTTATCTTCCCTTTTACTTAGCTTGTGGTATCTACCATTCTACTCTTTTTCTCCATGAGAGTCACTATTTTAGCTTCCATGTATGAGTAAGAACATTCAATATTTGTCTTCTGTGTCTGTTTTTTTTTTTTTTTTTTTTTTTTTTGTTGAAGTATAACTCAGTCACCCAGACTGGAGTGCAGTGGCATGCTCCTGGTCACTGCAACCTCGACCTGCTGGGCTCCGGTGATCCTTCCGCCTCAGCCTTCCAAGTAGCTGAAACTACAGGCGCATGCTACCACGCCCGGCTAATTTTTTTGATTTATTGTAGAGATGAGGTCTAGCCAAGTTGTCCAGGAGGGTCTCGAACCCGTGGGCTCAGGCAATTCACTCACCTCGGCCTTCCAAAGCACGGGATTACAGGCTAAGCCACCGAGCCTGGCCTGTGTCTGGATTTTTATATGTGACATGACCTCTAGCTCCATTCATATTGCTGCAGATGACATGAATTCATTCTTTTTTATGCTAAATAATATGCCATTGTGTATATATACTCTACTGTATTTATCCATTCATTCACTGATGGACACCTAGGTTGATTCTATATCTTGACTATTGTCAGTAGTGCTGTAGTAAACATGGGAGTTCTGCTTTCTCTTCAATGTACTGATCTCATTATTTTGTTCTTTCCATATATACTCATCAGTGGGATTGCTAGGTTCTATGGTAGTTTTATTTTTAGTTTTGTGAAGAACTTCTGTACTGTTTTCCATAATGGCTGTACTATTTTATATTTTAATCAAGAATTTGTAAGTGTTCTCCTTTCTTTGCATCCTTGCCAGGATTTGTTATTTTTTTGTCATTTTGATAATAGCCATTCTAGCTGGAGTGAGATGATAGCTCACTGTAGTTTGTATTTGCATTCCACTGAGATTAGTGATGCTAAGTCTTTTTCATGTATCTCTTGGTCACTTGTATTCTTTTACAAAACATTTATTCAAGTCTTTGACCCAGTTTTAATTAGATTTTTTTTTTGTTTTTTGGGTTTCAAGTTGTTTGAGTTTCTTGTATATTCTGGTTACTAATCCCTTATCAGATAAATAGTTTTCAAATATTTACTCCCATTCTGTAAATTTTCTCCTTACTTTGTTATTTTTTTCACCATGCAGAAGCTTTTTAGCTTGATGTAATTCCCTTTGTCTGCTTTTACTTTTGTACCTGTGCTTTTGAGGTTTTACTGACAGACTATTTGCTTAAGCCAATATCTTGCAACATTTACCCAATGTTTTCTTTTAATAATTTCAGGAATTACATTGCTATCTTTAGTCTATTTTAACTTGATTTGTGTTTATGGTGAAACATGTGGATCTATTTACAACTTCTGCATGTGAATACCGTATCCAGTTTTTCCAGTGTCATTTATTAAAGAGGCCATCCTTTCCCCAGTGTGTATCCTTGACACCTTTGTAGAAAATGAATTGGGCTGTAAATGCATGGACTTATTTTGCGGTTCTCTATTTTTTCCCATTAGTATCTGTTTTTATGCCAGTTCCATGCTGCTTTGACCATCACAGCTTTGTAGTATAATTTGATATTAGGTAATGCAATTTCTCCACTTTTTTTTTTTTGATTGCTGTTGTTAAAGATTGCTTTAGCTACTTGGGGTCTTTGTAGTTCCATACAAATTTTAGGGTTTTTTTTTTCCCCTATGTCTGAAAAATATTATTAGTATTTCGATAAGAGTGACACTGAATCTGTAGATAGTTTTAGTGTTATAGATGGGTGCATGCATATTTATAATTGTTAATTCTTTTGATGAATTAATTACATTATTGTTATATAATTTTGTCTCTTTTTAGATTTTTTGAGAAAAAAAATCTATATTATCTGATATAAGTAATAGCTACTCCTGCTTGTTTCTGATATCCCTTTCTATGAATTTTTTTCCCATCTCTTCACTTTTAGGCTGCCTGTGTCTTTACAGGCGAATTAGTTTCTTGTAGGCAGTACACAGCTGAGTCTTGTTTCTTTTGTTTGTTTTTATATCTACTTAGCCAACCTATATGTTTTAAATAAGGAGTTTAATTTTTTTACATTCAAGGTTATTATTGATAGATGGAGACTTACTCTTGTTATTTTATCCATTATTTCCTGGTTGCTTTGTGTTTCCTTTGTTCTTTATTCCTCTCATTTTGTAAAATTTTTGTGATTGAATGGTTTGTGTAGTTGATAAGGTTTGGTTTCTTTCTCTTTCTCCTTTGTGTATCAGCTCTACCAGTCATTAATAAAAATTCTTCACAGGTTTTTATAGTGGTATTTGTTATCTCTTTGCTTACAGATGTAGAACTCCCTTAGCATTTCTGTTAAGCCTGGGCTAGTGGTGATGAATTCCTTTACTTTTTGGTTGTCTGAAAACACACTTTTTTCCTCCTTAATTTCTAAAGAACAACTTTGCTGGGTATAATATGCTTGGTTGCAAGGCTTTTGTTTTCAGTATTCGGAATATATTATCCTTCTATTGCCTGACCTTTATGATTTCTGCTGAGAAGTCTACTATTAACTTAATGGGATTATTTTATATGTGACTAGATTTTTTTGCCATTTTTGGAATTATATCTATATAATGAACTTCAGATAATTTGTTTGAAATAAATCTATCTGGCAATGTTGAGCTATCAGCATCTGGATGACTCTTTCTGAAGACTTGGGAAATGTTTACCTATTTTATTAAATAGATTTTCTATGCCTTTTTCTTCTTCATCTGAAAATTTTATAATGCAAATCAAATTGTTCAGTTATTTATGTCCTGTACATCCTGCAGAATTTCCTCATTCTATTTTATTCTTCAAAGAAATTACTGGTCTACCTGAGTTATTTCAAAAGACTTATCTTTAACTTTAGAAATTATTTCTTCTGTTTGGTCTAGTCTGTTTTTGAAACTATCAATTTATTTCTATTTTATTTCATTCACTGAATTCTTTAGCACTAAAATTTCTTTTTTTTTTTTTAGTGATTCCTATCCCTGTTGAATTTTTCATTCAAATAACAAATCATTTTCTTTATTTTATATAATTGTCTATCTGTATTGTATCTCACAGAGTTTCTTTAATATTACTATTTTGAATACTTTTTTTAACATTTTGTATATTTTCTCATGGTTGAGGTTTGTGACTGGAGAATAAGTGTATTCCTTTGGTGGTGTTATGATTCTTGCTTTCTCACATATTCTTCCACATCATGTTTAATGTGTTTCTATACTAATTTCTGTGCATCTTGTCACTTCCAATGTTATGGTATAGATTTTGAGGGGAAAGGCATTCTTTTTTTTTAATATAAATATGTGGGGTATAATTCAGGGTTAGGTATACAAACATTGACTATGCAGGTACCCTTGTTGATCAGGTGTACCACTCCTTCCCCTAGCAGTTTCTCTCAACTGCTACTCCCACCCCCCTCCCCTGACAGTTTCTCACTACCGCCGTCCCTTTCTTATAGTATTATGATAATTGTTCAAGGTCAGCTTATGAATGAGAACATATGGTACTCTGTTCTTTGTTTCTGTGTTAGATCACTGAGTATGACAGACTCTAAATCCACCCAAGTTGCTATAAAGTTCATATGTTTGTCCTTTTTTATGGCTGCATAATATTCCATTGTGTATAAGTATTTTATCCAGTCCAGCTTCAATGGGAAGTATGGTTGGTTCCATGTTTTTTCTATTGTGAATAGAGCTATAACAAATATGTCTGTGCAGGTATCTTTTTGGTAGAATGACTTGAGTTCCTCTGGGTATATTCCCAAAAGGGGGATTACTGGGTCATATAGAAGGTCATTTTCTAGTTCTTTCAGAAATTGTGACACTGTCTTTCAAAGAGGTTGCACTAGTTTGCATTCCCACTAGCAGCGTAGAAGCATTCCTTTTTCTCCACATCCTTGCCAGCATCTGTTGCTGTTTGTTTTATTAATGATGGCCATTCCTATTGGGGGTAGGTGGTATCTCAATGTGGTTTTGATTTGCATTTCTCTGATGATGAGTGAGGCTGAACACTTTTTCACATGTCTGTTGGCTGCCTGTATAACTTCTTTTGAGAAGTGTCTATTCTTGTCTTTTGCCCACTTTTGAATAGAGCTGTTTGTTTTTTTTTTTTCCTTTTGGTTCATTTGAGTTCCTTATAGATACTACATGTTAGGCCTTTGTCAAATATACAGTTGGCAAATATTTTTTCCATTCTGTAGGATATCTCCCTGCTCTCTTGAGGATTTCTTTTGCTTTGCAGAAGCTCATCAGTTTGATGAGGTCTCACTTGTCTATCTTATTTCTTATGGTATGGACACTTAGGGTTCTGATCAGAAACTGATTGCCAGTTCCAATTTCTATAAGTGTGTCTCCTGCATTTTTTAAGATTCTTATAGTTTGAGATTTTACGTTTAGGTCTGTGACCCATTGAGAGTTAATTGCTGTGTATGGTGATAGGTAGGGGTCCTGTTCCAATCTTCTGCATGGGAACAGCCAGTTTTCCCAGCACCATTTACTGAATAGGTTTTATTCTCCTCAGTAGTTGTTATTGGTAGTGTTGTCAAATTTGAGTTGGTTGAGAAATTGAAGCTTTGCTTCCAGAGTCTCTATCCTGTTCCATTGGTCTATGCGCCTGTTCTTGTACCAATACCAGGCTGCTTTGATTACTGTAGTCTTATAGTAAAGTTTGAAGTCTGGAAGTGTGATACCTCCTGCTTTGTTTCTTTTGCTAAGGATTATTTTGACAATTTGTAGTCACTTATGTTTCCATATGAATTTCTGTATTGCCATTTCCAGGTGTGAGAAGAATGATGTTGGTAACTTAATGTGTATTGCATTGAATCTGTAGATTGCCTTTGGTAGGATGGACATTTAACAATGTTGATTCTTCCTATCCATGAGCATGGAATATTTTTCCATTTGTTTGTGTCTTCTTGGATTTCCTTGAGCAGTGTTTTGTAGTTATTGTAAAGGGGAAAGACATTCCTATAGGTGAGTGTTGGCACATCATTTTGTAGGGATGAATTGGCTTTGGTTCTAGGTAAGTACAGTAGTATTATTTGTGCACTTCCTCCAGATCTAATCCATGCTATTGGTGTTTATGGGTATCTTAGTAGCCTCGATTGTGAGATTTTGTGATGATGGTGGTACAGATTTGCTGTGTGTGGGCTCACTGGGGTATTTCTCAAGCCATGAGGTATATATGCCTTATAGTGTGTCAGCTAACTTAGGGTCTGGCTGGCTAAGATCAGGATTGCATGGCTGTTACTCTGGCCGGGGGCATGAGCTTGTGACTGCTCAGCCTGTTTGGGGGGTGTTTGTGCCAAAGATAGTACTCTCAGGCTGTTTATCTGGCCTGGAACTCAGTCATGAAGCTTCTTGGCATGCTAGGCATGCCAGGCAGTATATACTCTGGTGGAGTATGTCCACCAGAATGTCTCTCAGGTCGCTGCCTATTCAGCAGCTCAGGGATCTCTCCCACACAGATGAGGGTACATACCTGTTTTCCTGGCTCAAAGGATAATCCCCTCTGGGTGTTTCTACCAGACTGTATATTTGGTTAAAATTGTGAGTGGCAGAAGTTTGTCTTCCTTTTATACAAAACCAGAATCACACCCCAGGTTCTGAGCAGCCAGGGTCATGGCATTGCAGTCACCCATGCAGGCTTGGTGAAATGAAAATGAAATCTTAGCACTTTAGAGGTGCAATGGCTATTGAAGCCCCAGAACAGGGAGCACTCCAGAAGTGGGTCTGTCTTAAGATGGTACCATGGTGCAGCAGCATGGGGCACAGAGATTGGGTAGGAAGATGGGTGTATATAACTTGTGCTTCCTATGTGGTGCTGTGTAGCTGTGTGTGTTCCTGACAGTTCCTCAATTTGTGCTCAGGGCTTGTGAGAACTGTGGGATTCTCCTGTAATAAGGACTTCAGGTACTTGCAGTAGCAATGAGGGCTGGTGGCATTCTTCTGTTTATGTGTTCCATGCGAGGGGCAGTCCCTTCTGACTCTGGGCTTATCCAGGCAGGGGAGATGGAGAAGCAAAAGCAGGTTGCCTCATTCTCCTCTCTATGGTGCCCTTTTGGGCTTCTGAGCAACACAGACACCTCTCTACCTCCTTGCTGCAGTCCACTGTTCTTCCTTTCACACCTCAGTTGAGTCTTAGCTGTTCATTTGTTGTCCTGTTCCATTCTTATTGTGGGATGTGTGCCAGGTGCTTCGAGTTGGCTATCTTGCTGACATAACTCATCTATGTTCACTTTCTAGAAAACAAAATTACAAATAGGTAATTGTACAAATTCTATTAGGTTAGCTTTGGCAAGTGTATTCACTTGTGTAACCCAAACTTTTATCAAAATATGACACATTACCATTTCAGAAAGTTTTGTAATGTCTTTTGTTTAACAGTTTGAAAGATCCTGATACAAGAGGCAATGACTGCTGATTCTTTTAAAAATCAGAGTATATTTATTTTGTAACAAAATAGAAAAAACAAAATATACAGTATATTATTGTTTATACTTTATACAGTTTCATTATGCTGAGATTTGTTAATTTCACATTAGTTAAAATAAACATTAAATGAGTTGCTTAAAAATGTTGAGAACATGATTAAGATGATCTCTTTTTTTTTTCAGAAGTGAACAAGGATGAAGCAGACGCTTCTGCCAAAACTCTAGGGCTTCATCCTCTGATTTGTTTTTTATAGGTTAGTTTTGCCAATTTAGGAACTTCATAGATATGAAACAAACAGTGTGTACTCTTTTATGTAGAAAGCATATTGTTTTTGCTATTTATTTTGTGTTACTAGCAGTAGTTCTTTCCTTTTTATTAATGAGTAGCATTCCATTGTATGAATAATGAATATACTAGTTTCTTTCTTTCTTTCTTTCTTTCTTTCTTTCTTTCTTTCTTTCCTTCTTTCAGTCTTATGTTCTTTCATTCTCTCTTTCTTTCCCATTCACATATTGATGGATGACTGGGTTATTTCCAGTTTTATCTGCTGAAAATAAAGCTACTGTAGGCATTGTTGTATATAATTTTTTTGTGTGGGTGTGTTTTTGTGTGTATGTATAAATATATGCTTTCAATTATCTTGAAGAATTATCTTAAAATAAATTGTTAAATCATAAGTTAAACATATTTTTAGTTCTATAATAAATTGTGGTTTTTTTTTTTTTCTAAAGCTGTTGTAACCTTTCACATTTCCACCAATAGTTTATGAGAGTTTAACTTGTTCTACATCCTTGCTCACATTTGATGACCTATTTATCATAGGATAGCCATACTCATGGATGTGAAGTGGCATGCTGTTGTGGTTTGAATTTGCCTTTTTCTGATATAAAATGATATAAGCATATTTTCATGTGCTTTTTAATCACTTATATCATTTTCTTTGTAAAATATCTGTTCAAATATTGTGCCCATTTTACAAAAACTCAATTTGCTGCTTTACTTTTGAATTGAAAAAAATATATCTATAACTGTATATCTGTACTTGTATTATAATGCATCTTCATCTCTATGAGTCAGTCTATCAGTCTGTCTGTCTTTTTCTATCTATCTATCAATCATTCTGCATGCCTCCCTGACTACCTAGCTATCTTTTACTGGACACACATATTTTGTTGATTCATGTATTGTGAATATCTTTTTCTAATCTGTGATTTAACTAAACTAATTATTTCCTTCATAATGTCTTTTGATTAGCAGTAAGTTTTTAATTTTGATGATTTTTACCTCATAATTTATTTTTTCTGTGTTTAAGTTTGGTTCATACCCAGATGATGAAAATGTTCTTCTATATTTTCTTCTTGGAGGTTTATAATTTTTATTTTAAAACCTACAGTTCATCTCAAATTAAGTTCTGTACATGATATTGGACAGTAGTTGAGTTTTTTTCAAGTGGACATTGAGTTATAGCACCCTTACAGTAAATATTTTTCTCTTACTAAATTGCTTTTACAATTTTATTGAAAATTAAAAAAAAAAATAGACCTCTGGGGGAAGATTGTGGTAGACAGTCAGACTATTTGAGTCCCAGTGTGAGTGAGTAGGTGTATGGAAAATTTTGTGTATGTGCTGGTGAGTGAGTGGGCATCTGAGTGGCTGACTGAGTGAGGGCTAAGGAGCTAGCAGCCAGGGATCTCCTGGTGCAGCAGCTGGTGCTGTAGCTGCTCGGTTTGGACCCTAACAATTCCTGGGAGAATTCCTGCAGAAGCTGAGCACCATTTTTAAAAAAATCAACAAAACCCTTCCTGGGAAGAAAATTCTGGGAGAGACTGACCAAGTGGGGGCTTGTGAGCAAGTGACCAGAGCACTGGTGCAACAGCTGGTGCTGCAGCTTCTCTGCTTGGTCCCTGGTTTTTCCCAGGTGATAGAAGTCAAGTGCCATTTTATTTTTAAAGTGGACAAAAGTTTTCCTGTGAAGAAGCGGTGGCGAGAGAATACCACCCCAGGCTCTGCCTCATCACTGCAGCAGGAGAGTCTGCCGATTCCAGGCTTTGCCTCACCACTACAGCACCTGGCCGGGCACTGGCAACTGGAGCTGTGAAGGGAGTCCAGAGGCAGAGTCACACGGAAGAGGACGAGAGGCACCCCACTGCCATCTGGAAGGCAGGGCAGGAAAGTACTCTGACTTGCTTACCATGTAGCAACAGACTTAATCTCTGTGACTGGTCAATAAACTACTCAGAGATTGATCGTGACCCAGAGGGAACATCCTGAAAGCACAAACTTCAGAGGGACCTGATGAGTGCTGAGTCCCAGTGGCCCCGCTCTGATCCAGTCATGGGACAAAGGGTGTGGTCAAAAAGGAGGAAGAGGAAGGACTTCAAAGTGATCAGTGGTGAGTCAGGGGCTGATCCAAACCCCCTCCATCCCAGCAATTCTCTGAACATCAGGTCCAGATAGCTGGGCCATGACTGAGACGGACAAACCCAGACAGAGCCTGGACATCAGTCGCAATCAGAGAACTCCATCCCAGGATAGGCCTGACTGGGGCACACCCCATGAATACGTACTTGGGGAAGAGACAATCCTGCACTTCACCACTGGAGGAGATCTCCCTGACCAAATGAGAGTGGGAGGGGAGGATTGCAGCCCCACCCACCTCCACTGCCTCTCCTCCTTCCCTGCTCCAGACACCAAGGAGAGAGTGAAAGAAGTGGCTAGCTACGCTCGGTGGCTCAGCCTATAATCCCACGCCTTGGGAGGCTGAGGTGAGTGAATTGTCTGAGCCCACGGGTTCGATACCCGCCTGGGCAACTTGGCGAGACCTCATCTCTACAATAAATCAAAAAATTAGCCAGGTGTGGTAGTGCATGCCTGTAGTTCCAGCTACTTGGAGGGCTGAGGTGGAAGAATCGCCGGAGCCCAGCAGGTTGAGGCTGCGGAGGCCGGGAGTGGCCACTGCACTCACGTCTGGGTGACAGTGAGACTCCAACTCAAAAAAAAAAAAAA
>CAUYQG010071666.1:0-11563 GCA_963574415.1 Tarsius wallacei | reverse complement strand
TGGGCAACTTGGTGAGACCTCATCTCTACAATAAATCAAAAAATTAGCCGGGCATGGTAGCGCACGCCTGTAGTTCCAGCTACTTGGAAGGCTGAGGCGGAAGGATCGCCGGAGCCCAGCAGGTGGAGGCTGCGATGGCCGGGAGCGGCCACTGCACTCCAGTCTGGGCAACAGAGTGAGACTCCAACTCAAAAAAAAAAAAGAAAAGTAAGTAAAGTTCACATGTATTTAACATACAATTCAGACTGAAAAACAATTAAGGAAATAAATTAAACTTCAGTGTAAAAGTGATTTTAGGATGCACTGACTGCAAAAGGAAGCATGTCTAATATTTATCTAATTCATCAAGATAAATCCAGAGAAAACTCTCTAAAATAAAGTTTTTGAGCTGAGAAAGCCTGAATGAATGAATATATAGAAGTGAGAAATTACACTATTCAATTTGTAGATTAAATATAGCGATTATATACAAGATTGCATATAAACAAAAAATAATAATGTAAAGAGAAAAAACAAAACAAAATTTTGTGTGCTCAACTGTTTGAACTTTACTGAGAGCTCTGGGAAGGCAGCCAGGGCTTTTGAGTAGTGGAATGTCCTGATAAAATTTGCTTTTTAGAAAGGTCATTCTAGAAGTAGTGTGGAAAATTGATTACACAGGATGTAGAAAAAGTAGTTTGAGGCTTTTCCTGAGGAATCCAATGAGAAGTGATGAGAGCCAGGCAAAAAGAGTGGAAATGGAAAAAAAAATTTGTGAGACAATGAATGACAGAATTTGCAGCATTTATTGACATGATAGACTGTGTGTGAAGAGATATGCTGACTCCAAGATTCTAATTTAAGAATATGAATGAATGGAGTGTTAGTCACTAAGATAGAAAATATTAGAAAAAAACAAGCAGGGCTCGGTGGCTGAGCCTGTAATCCCGCGCCTTGGGAGGCTGAGGTGAGTGGATTGCCTCAGCCCATGGGTTCGAGACCCGCCTGGGCAACTTGGTGAGATCTCATCTCTACAAAAAAAAAAAAATTAGCCGGGCGTGGTAGCGCGTGCCTGTAGTTCCAGCTACTTGGAAGGCTGAGGCGGAAGGATCGCTGGAGCCCAGCAGGTCGAGGCTGCGGTGGCCTGGAGCGGCCACTGCACTCCAGTCTGGGCGACAGAGTGAGACTCCAACTCAAAAAAAAAAAGGACTATAAACGACACATCTTCGTGATGTCATGTTCAGGAAACGGATTAAAGGTGCTGCACATTGGCATAAGGCTGTTTAAAATGTGAACAGAAGGGAAAGCACCCTGAAAGCCAGTTTGGAAGACTCAGTGAAAGAATTCAGCAGTCTTAAGACTAGAGAAGGTGCTGTGCTACCTGTCTTTACATATTTCAAAGCCCACTTTATAGAAGATGACAGGCTTGTTCTGACTTGGTACAGAGGACAGAACCAGGGCCAATAGGAGGTTCTCATGAGACTAGCTTTTACTGGGAAATAGTGGACTGGACATACTGAGTACTCACAGCCTCCTCTTGAAGTCAACACCTTTTTTTTTTTTTTTTTTTTTTTGTTGTTTTACATGGAAAAAAAAAGCAGAGAGGTTAAGTCACACAGCTAGAAAGTGCAGAAAAGCTATATGAATCCAGGTGGTCTGGGTCCTCTGCGGGGGTCCCCTGCATACCAAAAATGACTCATGTCTCCATGCTGGTGAACTGGGGGGGGGCGGCAGTTAGCTTTCTTTGAAGAGTAAATAGTACAGTATGACATCATGGTTAAGAGGCCTGATTCTAGAACCAGCCAGCCTGAGCTCAAATTGTGATGTCTCCACTTATTAGCTGAGGTGTCTTACTCTCACAGAACCTTGGCTTTCCTCATCTCTAAGATGTGAGCAACAGGAGTATTCACCCCATTGGGTTTTTTTGAGGGTTAACTGTTTTAAGAAATACAAAGTCTAAAAAAAAAAAAAAAAAAAAAAGCTGCCTGAACTGTATGTACTCAATAAATGCTAACTGAAATTATTATTTGGAGTTATCTAGTTGGGGGGGGCTCTTTGCTTTTCTTTTTAAATTCATCTCTTGTGACTTTCTCTTTGCAGATCTGGCAGGTTCAGTTAAAAGTCCACCTCTCCCTCCCTCCATTTCACACACGCATGTGCACACACATAATCCATCCCTTAGAAGGTCAGGTAGCCATGAGGAAAACAAATATATCCCAGGCAAAAGATGCTGAATGTCCATTCCTCAGAACATAGCTCTTTTGTGGCTAGTTAAGTATTATGTGAAAAGAAATAGACCATTATTAAATACGTTTGAGAAAAGCAGAGTTCTACAAAGATCAGAAGGTTTTTGACTGTACGATTTCTCAGAGTCCCTAACATGCCAGTGTGCCTTGTGAAATCTCCAAGGAGGGACAGGGTATGCTGCATGTCTCAAACCTTTTCTTTGAATCGGATGGCTCTTGAAGCTACACATCTGTTGTAAACACTTTGAGCAATGGCATTCTAAGCTGTAGGCTGGAGCACAAGAGGTGTTGATCTGGCTCACAGTCCAGTTCATCAGGCTAAGGCTTTGGCTGCTAATAAACCCTTTTGGGGGCTAGTCCTGAACAATCTTAGTAAAATCTGAAAATCAGTGATTTCAGTACATTGAGGGCCACTTAGTGGACATTTTTTTAAATGCTTACCTGGACTGCTGCTAACCTACAAACAGATAACTCAGGCAGTAGTTATTAGCCCAGAAAAGCAGTTTGAGGCAGCGGCAGGCATTCTTACATTCAGCTGATTGGACAGATGAATCTCACATCAAGAAGAATTAAATCTGCCAGACTCGGTGGCTCAGCCTGTAATCCCAGCCCTTTGGGAGGCCAAGGAGAGTGGATTGCCTGAGCCCCCAGGATCAAGACCAGCCTGGGCAGCTTGGTGAGACCTCGTCTCCACAATAAATCAAAAATTAGTTGGGTTTGGTAGCACATGCCTGTAGTTCTGGCTACTTGGAAGGCTGAGGCGGAAGGATCGCCAGAGCCTAGCAGGTCAATGCTGGGGTGGCCATGAGCGTGCCACTGCACTCCAGCCTGGGTGATGGAGTGAGACTCCAACTCAAAAAAAAAAAAACAAGCAACTCAGAAGCCTGAATTTCACCTGTAAGTTGCTGACCCACAATAAATCTGGCAAAGAATTTTTTTTAAAGTTTCAATTGTTGCAGATTTTCTTCCCCATAATAGGATGTTTTTCCCAACAAAAACTAATCCTTTGGGTGTTTTTTGGTCTGGGGTTTTTTTTTTTTTAGAAAAAATTCACTGGGCTCAATGGCTCACACTTATAATTCCAGCACTTTGGGAGGCCAAGGCAGGAGACTCGTTTGAGCCCAGGTGTTTGAAACCAGCCTGAGCAAAATAGCAAGACTTCATCTCGACACAAAAAGTTTTTGAATTGGCCAAGTATGGTGGCGCGTACCTGTAGTTCCAGCTACTCAGAAGGTGGGTGTTGAGAAGCTGGGGATCACTTGAGCCCAAGAGATTCAGGCTGTAGTGAGCTATGATCGCACCACTGCAGTCCAACCTGAGTGACAGAGCAAGACCCTGTCTCAAAAAACAAAAGAGGTTCCTTTTTTTTTTTGAGTTGCAGTCTCACTCTGTCGCCCAGGCTGGAGTACAGTGGCACGCTCATGGCCACCAAAACCTCGACCTGCTGGGTTCAGGCCATCCTTCCAAGTAGCTGGAACTTCAGACGCGCGATACCAAGCCCGGCTATTTTTTTTTTTTAATTGTAGAGACGAGGTCTCACCAAGTTGCCTGGATTGGTCTCGAACCTGCGGGCTCAGGCAATCCACTCGCCTGGGCCTCCCAAAGTGCCAGGATTACAGGCTGAGTCACTGAGCCCGACCTTTTTGTTTGTTTGTTTGTTTTTTGAGTTGGAGTCACTCTGTGGCCCAGGCTGGAGTGCAGTGGCACACTCACGGCCACCCCAGCATCGACCTGCTGGGCTCCAGGGACTCTTCTGCCTCAGCCTTCCAAGTAGCCAGAATGACAGGCGCACACTACCACACCCAGCTAATTTTTTTTTTTTTGAGTTGGCGTCTCACTTTGTCTCCCAGACTGGAGTGCAGTGGTTGCTCCCGGCCACCGCAGTCTCGACCTGCTGGGCTCCAGCGATCCTTCCGCCTCAGCCTTCCAAGTAGCTGGAGCTACAGGCGCACTACCATGCTCGGCTTATTTTTTTGATTTATTGTAGAGATGAGGTCTTGCCAAGTTGCCCAGGCGAGTCTCGAACCCATGGGCTCAGGCAATCCACTCACCTCAGCCTCCCAAAGCGCGGGATTACAGGCTGAGCCACCGAGCCCAGCTTAATTTTTTTAATTTATTGTTGAGACAAGGTCTCACCATGTTGCCCAGGCTGGCCTCAAACCCCTGAGCTCAGGCAGTACTCTTGCCTCTGCCTCCCAAAGTGCTGGGATTTTTGGGGGGTGGGGTGGGATTCATTTTTGTATACATCTCCTAACATACATATATGGAACACCTACTCCTAGAGCTGAGAACCGGTGAGGTGTAATTTTATGAATAAGTGCTCACAGGTCTTAGTAACATTTACTGCACTATGATGGACACTTTGACAGTTTACAGTATCCTTTGCTTCACCTGAAATACAAATCAGCAACCTTATGGTGACGGCTAAGGAGCTCCAGCCCTTACGGATCGTCTGAAATAGAGCTGTCTCATAAAATAAGAAATGACTGGAGTGAGAAGCAGAGGATTATTGATACCCTCCTTTTTTAGACAAAAGGCGTTGAATCAGAATTAATGGCAAGAAAATAACCTAGACAACCTATAATAAGAGTATGGGAAATCCAGAAAGTATAATGCCTTGGTCCTAGATCAGAACACCAACTACAAGATTAAATGGCTAGCAAGAACACACAGGAAGAGAATTGAATTCGGTGAGTTAATTTTGGACTTTAGATCCCTTTATCCTGAAGTTAATGCTCTTTGCAAAGCAGTCTCCAGGCATGTTCTGAACTAAACAAATAAAGACGATTCCAAGAGGGAACTGGAAGGCACAGACCTGACCTAATGGTGTCAAATTTTCCTTGGAAAGCACACCTATAAGAGAAAAAAATATGTACAATTATGTGGTTAGTCAATAGCCATTATCACCTATAAGTCTAGTCATTTTTTCTATAAACCTTTTACTCAATCTTAATATTCTAATACCTAATATGTTTAACAGAGTAATTACCTCCAAGTAGTTAACATCTTAATCCATGAAATTTAGTCAAGTATGTTAAACTATTATTACAAAATTTCAGTGTGTCTCAAGGCCTTCATATACCTGACAGGGTAGACCCAGACATTTAAAAAAACAAATTGTCCTAAGTAGTTAATTGGTGCTTATGAACTTGGGGATGCTGAGCATAGAGATATATCTGATTCCTTTAAACATTCAAATACTATTTATAAACCAAGTAAATCAAATGCCTTTTTCATAAAAATCACAAGATGAATATTAAACATTTCAAATTAAAATCCCAAGTACAAAATGTCAGAGTCTCTTAATGGATTTAATGTGTTGAATAACAAATATAGGCAGATTATAATTATGATTTTAAACTGTAACACTAAGTGTACATAGAAGTATTAAAATAATTATTTTGACTTCTGTCCTAATTTCTATGTTTCTGAGGCTTTGCTGGATTACAGTTTTTACTTACAACTAAGGAAAGCAGATTTATAATCTCAGAGTAGCTGAGTCTATTTGGTATGAAATCAAGGACCAAAAAGCTCTTTCAGATCTGTTTACAGTTAGAGATTCCAGACCTAAACAAGAGATCTGGGTGTTCCATTCGATTCTACCTAAAACACAGATAACCTCTCTCTGACCTGACAGATTATCCTTCTTAGAGTGAAAGAACTTTTGAAGTTCATACTTTTTCGTGCTACCTGTCCCCTTACCCAACCTCTTACAACATTTGATTAGTTTGTTTAGATGAGTGAATACTTTACTAATACATTTACACACACTCACACATCCCAACTGAGGTTGCAACTAATCTCTTTCCCACCTTATGAGAGTTCATTGAATTATTGAAGCGCACATACACTGTAATTAATATTTTTTACACTTTATTACCTATCTCATCAGCCATTATTTTTTTTAAAACATCATATGGACATTGCTGACTTTTGGCCCTGATTCAAAAAGACTTAAAAGAAAAAATTGAAATGCACACAACAATATTTGTTTTTTAAAAAGGAAAAACTAGCCGGACTCTGTGGCTCAGCCTGTAATCCCAGCACTTTGGGAGGCTGAGGTGAGTGGATTGCCGGAGCCTGCGGGTTCGAGACCTGCCTGGGCAATTTGGCAAGACCTCATCTCTACAATAAATCAAAAATTAGCCGGGCATGGTAGCACGTGCCTGTAGTTCCAGCTACTTGGAAGGCTGAGGCGGAAGGATCGCCAGAGCTGCGGTGGCCGGGAGCGGCCACTGCACTCCAGTCTGGGTGACAGAGTGAGACTTCAACTCAAGAAAAAAAAAAGGAAAAACTTCCTATTTTCCTCTGGGAAAAAATTATTGCCCCCAAAGCTTAATAGATTTGAACACATGGGAAACAAAAGGCACTTCTGGGTCTAGAATTTATATCCTGCTTCAAAGAAATATTCCTGGATCAAGAATACTTAGCAGTTTCAGATGTTTTCAAATCATTTTTTAACAAGTCCCTACTGGGGCTTTCGCTTTCAAGAGTTTTAATTAAATTTTGGCGAGCAGGTAATTAGAGCCATTGATTTGTTCCGTCTTTAGCTACTGGAAATTATACTGAAAACCGAGACTTCTTCCAGGAAAATGGTTAGAAAAAGGTCATTTCCAGCAATGCTATACTTGGCAATTCATCTTTGTTGAAAAACTATTCACAACGGTAGTATAATATAAAAACCCAAGCAATTAGCTGAATTCCTCATTCTTAGAGTTGAAGTTCAACATGACTTGCCTTACTGATCATGATTTGTTATTTTGAAAAGGTGTTTGGGGCTCAGACCCCACCTTTGATAATCACAGCAATAAAATCCACAAATGATGGTCAGGGTTATTCATGTGGACACAACATCTGTTTCTATATCCCACAGTTACTTATTGATTCTTGCTTATCTTCTTGACCTTATTGTTTTGTTTTGTTTTTTAAGTTGGAGTCTCACTCTGTCGCCCAGACTGGAGTGCAGTGGCCGCTGCCGGCCACCGCAGCCTCGACCTGCTGGGCTCCGGCGATCCTTCCAAGTAGCCAGAATTACAGGCACGCGCTAATTTTTGATTTATTGTAGAGATGAGGTCTCGCCAAGTTGCCCAGGCGGGTCTTGAACCTGCGGGCTCAGGCAATCCACTCACCCCAGGCTCCCAAGGCGCGGGATTACAGGCTGAGCCACCGAGCCCAGCTCATGGTGTTGTTTTAAGAAAGCATTCCTTTACATAGTCTTTCAACCATAGAGTCACAGTTTATCAAACAATTATAATGTGTTTTGAGTTTTTTAGCTGTACTGTGATCTGACAAAAACCAACCACTCTTTGTGGGTAAATGGAATCTAACTGGTATAAGAAAGATATTTTTGTCTCTCCTCCTAAAAAAAGTTCCTGCTTGAATAGGATATTTGTATTTGGTTTGTCATAGTGCTGAAGCTCAATTAAAGATTCAGGTTTTAATTAAATTGAAAAAAAATTTTTTTTTTTTGAGTAGGAATCTCACTCTGTTACCCAGGCTGGAGTGCAGTGGCATGCTCACGGCCACCACATCCTCAACCTGCTGGGCTCAGGCGATCCTTCTGCCTCAGCCTTCCAAGTAGCCAGAACCACAGGTATGAGCCTCCACTCCCAGCTAATTTTTTGATTTATTGTAGAGATGAGGTCTCACCAAGTTCCCCAGGTTGGTCTCGAACCCATGGGCTCAGGCAATCCTCTCGCCTCAGCCTCCCAAAATGCTGGGATTACAGACGTGAGCCACAGCACCCAGCCAAATTGAAATATCTTTTAAAATACAAACTCTCTTAAACAAGTTACGCCAAAAAGTTCAGTCAACATCAGAAGACCAAGTAAAACAAATCAATGACATTAACATATTAAATTATCATACAATAGAATAATAGTAATAAAAAATGAGCAGCAGTTATAATCAATGCATCCGTGAAGATAAACCTACATTATATTAAACAGAAAAACAATATAAAGTGAATGTGAATCTGTTTATTTAAAACCCAAAAACAAAACTAAAAATATCCGTGGTAGGTACTTACTTGGCTTTAAAAAGTTATAAAGAGTAGCCAGTAAGAGATTAACACCAAACTTAGATCAGCAGTTCCCCCGGGCAATAGGGTACATTTGGGGAGATTCATGTGAGGGCTTCCAAGATATTGAAAATGGTCTAAGCTGGGCTCGGTGGCTCAGCCTGTAATCCCGCACCTTTGGGAGGCTGAGGTGAGTGGATTGACTGAGCCCGCGGGTTCGAGACCCGCCTGGGCAACTTGGCGAGACCTCATCTCTACAATAAATCAAAAATTTAGCCGAGCGTGGTAGCGCGCGCCTGTAGTTCCAGCTACTCAGAAAGCTGAGGCGGAAGGATCGCCGGAGCCCAGCAGGTCGAGGCTGCGGTGGCCGGGAGCGGCCACTGCACTCCAGTTTGGGCGACAGAGTGAGACTCCAACTAAAAAAAAAAAAAAAATTAAAGATGAACTGCCATAATTACAAAGTGGAGCAGAGCATGAGGCAGATCCCCTAACCCCCGTTTACCCACCCCATCTCTAGTAGAGGCCATGGCGCACCGCCAAGATCCCCCTGGGAATATGGCAGCCACCATCTCTCAGCTGAATCTCTCAGGAACTAGCCTTCCGCCTAGAAAAGCCATAACCCAAGGTCATGCCCCCCTCCTGGGAAAAGCCCATAGTCACAGATTGGTCGAAGTGAGAATATAAGAGTCAGCTTTTGACTCCTCATAATACTCAGATGTGATGACATAAACTTGCAAAATGTTAAGAATGTTTGGGATTCATTGAGAAAAAAATGCCTGCTAGATATCACTGAAAATAGTTATCACTCTATATAATGGCATACAGTCAAGAACCCCTTCAGCTTACTAGGTGCTTTTTACCAGAGGCCTCTTAGAGCAAAAAAGATGTTTTAATTTTTTAATTTAATTTTAGAATACAAAAAGTTACGATGGAATTTTCGGCTTTATTTGTTTTTGAGGATGTGAGACATTCTTTCCTAAATGTAAGAAAAACAAAATATACAAGACCAAACCTTGCCTTTTAAAGAAATATGACCAGAGCAAATGATCCAACCTCAGTGTGTTATGATCAGGCAGCTATTTAAGGGCTGCTGTTTAGAGGCAAGGAATCAAAAAGTCAGAGGGTAAAACACCTCGAGCGTGACACCAGCATTTCTCTTTCAGTCTTGTTTGAGAATCAGGCCATACCTTTCAAGCTCTATGTTAAATAGAAAATATCACCCTTTGGTCCATTCTCCTTAACAAGGCGAGCCCTGAGGGGGACTCCTAAATTGTGTAACAAACGGGAAATTTTGAGAGAGCTGAAAAACATCTATTTTGGCCGAAAATGGAAAAGAATACAGAAATTACCTGAAGGTTCCTGGGTTTTGGAATGTAAACCCTCACTATCGTTTTGTTTCCCTCAATCTTTATAAATAACAGCGTCCATTCAGATGTGTACTCTAGAAACCTGCCCACATGGAATTTCTAGAAACTCCATCAACTCAAGAATTCATCTAGTGAAATCTTTGATCTAAAAAATGGCACTAAGGAACATTTGGTGGGATAGTATGGTAGTCGTCACCTCATTGTCAACATAAAGAAACCAACATACCCCCAAATACTTATCAACTTGTGTTAAGGCTCTGTCATCTTTAAACACACCTGAAACTTCTCAGTCCTCGTCATTACTTCAGCCATTCATCAAACACTTATTTGATGTCTCCTGTGTCATACAGTGTCAATACTGTGCTTGTCTCTAGGGAGATAGTAAACGAGATAAACATGACCCCTGCCCTTGTGGAGCTTATGTTTTATGGGGTCCACGTCTTCACTGAAAACTCGCGAATGGTAAAAAGTTTCATTTATTTATCATTCGCTTACCATAAAGAAAGTTCTTTTCTTTGTTCTAAAACTATTTCAGTGAAAACCCATCTCTCAGACCTCTCCACTGGGCCCACCACCATTCTTGGTTTCCGTCTGAAGAAACTGGTATCACAGCTAGGGAGACAGAATGCACACGTGGGCCAGCCCAAGAGAGCTACTAAGCCATTCATTTGCTGTTTGGCCTGGAGTGCTGCAAAAATTAAAACAGGCAAAGCCTACTCTCAAACTTACCCTGAGAGAAGCATTTGGACTGACAGCAGTGGTTCCAGGAGGCTAGAACATCACCCACCAAAGTGAAGGAAAAGCAGGTGCTTGTAGAGGCACCTTGGGTCAAAGCATGAATCCATATCAAATCCTGCTTTTCAGCAAATGTATCCATCCCAAGCTCATTCACAGATTCACAGGCGCTCCCCTGTGGTTAGAAATGCATCCCAAAACACAAACCTCCCTTCAGATTTTTCGGGGGAACACAGCTTATTCCTAGGGGTTTACTCTAGAGTGGTTCTGAAGAAAGTAGAAACTTGAATTACCTGTCTGAGGCGATACCCCTGAGATCATAGCACTGTTAACGCATTTGTGGAGTGCACCCTGCATGTCGGGCACTGTGCTTGGCCTTTTGCCACCTCGTCTCAACAAACCACCTCTTACAGTCTCTACTCACCACCTGAAGTAACTGAGACTCCTGGGGATGAGAGTCATGGAGCTAGTAAACAGCAGAGTCGGAATTCTAACCGGCTTTCAGGTTCCAAATACCAGGTTTTTTCCCCTAGACATGTTCTTTGAAATGAAATCCAAAAGTGTTGCACAGATTTTCCTGTTTATTCATTCTGTTTATTCTGTGACATTTTGCTTCTGGTCTCTCCATGTTTCATCTGGTATTCATGAAAGCACTTATCACTACTGTCTCTGGGTTAAATGGTCTATTCAGCTATCTCTGTTGTAGAGGCTCCCTTAAGTATGGGAAGTGATAAGCTTGGTTTTATTGTCCATCCTTCTGATGTGAAGCTTCTCTTGATCTTATCTATAATAACCTCTGTCACAGCCGGGTGCAGTGGCTCAAGTAGGTAATCCTAGCACTTTGGGAGGCTGAGGTGAGAGGATTGCCTGAGACTGGGGGTTCGAGACCAGCGTGGGCAACTTGGCAAGATCTTGTCTCTACAATAAATCAAAAAATTAGCCAGGTGTGGTGACACATGCCTGTAGTTCCAGCTACTTGGAAGGCTGAGGTGGAAGGATCGCCTGAGCCCAGCAGGTAAAGGCTGCAGTGGCCATGAGTGTGCCACTCCACTCCAGTCTGGGCGACAGAGTGGGACTCCAACTCAAAAACAAAAAATAAAATAACCTCTGTCACTTACAGAAACTTTCTCAGTTAGACCCGGCCTTTCTTTTTTTTTTTTTTTTTTTTTTTTTTTTTTTTTTTTTTTTTTTTTTTTTTGTGTTGTTGGGGGTGGGAG
>CAUYQG010071665.1:0-24359 GCA_963574415.1 Tarsius wallacei | reverse complement strand
GGCTATGGGCTTATTGTCTTACTGTGCAACTTTCAGTCAATACCCACCTGTTAGGGGATAAACTGTGTCCCCCAGAATTCCCACGTTCAAGACCTAACCCCCAGAACCTCAGAATGTGATTTCATTGGAAATGGGGTCCTTGTAGATGTAATTAAGATGGAGTTGTAATAGAGAGGGTTGGGCCCTAATCCAATGGGACCGTTAAAAGGGGAGATTTGGACACAGACACAGGGACAGGGACAGCCTCACTCCTCCCCCTCCTCAGCCTAAACTCATTTCCATCCTCCTCACTTGCCTCTCAACATGCACACCCCCTCACCCTGCCTCAGTGTCCACCAGTCCTCCCATGTTTACTCTTACAGTGGAGATTCTCAAACTTTCTCTGTTCCTGTTCCAAGTGTCTCAATAATTTGTTGATGGCGCCCTCTGCCCAACATAAATGCCTAACAGTTCTATTTATTAATTAGATTGGTCCAAACCACTCAGTAACAGTAGAAGACTGGGTGGGTCCAATAGAAGCCTTCATGTGTCCCTGGGGATAAGGATAAGGACCCCCATAAGTTTGCTGATGTACCCCTGGGTGCCTCAACTCATTGTTTGGGAATCAGTCTTACAGTCTTGATTAATTCCCTTTTTTTTTTACTTGCATGTCACTCACGGGGCTTATCTAAGGCTTAGGTAATCTCATCTAGGTAATTTGGGGGTGCCTTCAACAGACGGGAGCTGTCACTGAGGACCCAGTGGCAAGGCTGTCCTTATGAGGATGAGGTCTTTGGCTCCTAAGATTTCAGCCAATGCTCTTCAAATTCTCTCACTTCTCACTCTTCTAGCCCGTCTCGGATTAGGTGGATGTGGCTAGAAACACAGGAGAGTCCTCCCTGGTCTCCCTCCATCCTCCCTTCATGATCCCCTCTGCCGCCCCACCCTTGGCCCTCTCTCGAGGCACTTCTTCCTTAGGGTTGCAGGCCCAGGCTCCTGTAAGTGGGGTCCTGCCTTCTGCATGTCTGTGGAGTCTAGGTTGGGAGCGGGGCAGGCAGGGGTCCCTCTCGGATGCTTTGGGTCCTGCCCATTGAGAGGGAGGAAGGGAAGCCCCTCCCTGGGGCTACCTCATTGATACTTGCACAAGATCAGCTGTCTTCCTCATGCCCATAGGGGCCATCCCTGGCACCCTGGGCTGTTGTGCTCTCAGTCCGTTGTGACAGGTTTAATGCCACTCATTGGTCTGAGTACCCCATCCCGCCACAGGAGAAACCCAGATGTTGACATTTCTCAACACTGCGCTTCCTGAGCCTCTGCAGCCTGACTCACTGTTGACATGACAACCCGCTCCCCTCCCCAGGCGCTTAGCTCCACCCCCAGTAAAAAGGGAGAGTGGACTGAATCCCAAAAACTAGTTCTTGCACAACATGCTCTAAGCAGTTTTGAAAAGAACTACCCTCCCTCCTACCCTTCGCCGCCTCCTGGCCGGGCCGCACGGGGGCGCCGCTGGACCCGCTCCGCTCCACGAGTTGCCGAGCAACCGAGGAGACGCTCGCTTCCGCGTCGGCCCCGGGGCGTCAGGCGGCGGCGCCGAGGGCCGGGCGGGCCGCAGAGTGCGACTGAGACTCATTTTTCTGAGGTTTCTGAAAGTGTCGTGAGGCAGAAATCCTGGTGCCAGGGCAGCAATGGAAGGCCACAAGTCAGAAGAAGAGGTGCTGGGTGTCCTACGACTGAATGTGGGCGGCTGCGCCTACACAGCCTGGCGCGAGTCCTTGTGCCGCTTTAAGGACTCTATGTTGGCCTCTATGTTCAGTGGTCGCTTTCCTCCACAAACGGATGAGTCAGGGGCTTGTGGTATGGACCGTGACGGACATCTATATCTTTTGGATTATCTTCATGGAGAAGTCCAGATTCCCGCAGATGAGCAACCCGCGTTGCCCTGCAGGAAGAGGCTGATTACTTTGGCATTCCTTATCCCTACAGCCTGTCTGACCACTTGGCCAATGAAATGGAAGCATATTCTTTAAGGCTTTAACAGATTTCTGTGATTCGTATGGTTTAGTTTGCAATAAACCAACAGTTTGGGTTTTCCACTGTCTTAACACATCTGGTGCAAGCTGTGAGAGTAGAATTATTGGTGTGTATGCCACGAAGACAGATGGAACAGAGGCTATTGACAAGCAGCTGGGAGGAAGGATTCACAGTAAAAGCATTTTTAAAAGAGAGGCAGGAAATAACGTCCAGTACATCTGGAGCTATTATTCAGCAGCAGAGTTGAAGATGATGGACGCCTTCGATGCTTGGAGAGGAAAGGGTATGAGCTACTGGCAGGTGCCCCACGAGCTGATCGAGTGCTGAACTCTGGAGGAGCGGCTGCTGCAAGGAAGCTTGCGCCACATGGCCCCTGTCCGAAAGAGGCACCTGGTCATGTTCCCTGAAGAGGAAGAAGATGTGAACTGTAAGCCTGGTCCTAAGTCCATCCAGCTTTTGGGGCCTTCCACAAGTACCCAGATTAAAGTCAGGAACTCGGCCTTGGTCAGGGTGTCCCTGGCGACTGCCGCCTTATCCTCGACTCGGGTGACCACACAACAGTGTCACAGTGGCAGTGGTGGAATGGCAGCTCCATGCCGGGTAACTTCCAAGGCCGTGTCCCTGGGAGGTACGGGGACCCCAGCACTCACCCAGGCATCCCTTGGGGCTGGGGGCGCTGAAAATGGAGGTGTACATCCACCTGCAGCAAAGGTGCTGCTCCCCAACAGGAAGGCCATACCCCACCGTGTGATAAAGCTCAAGAGGACTCTTCCACGTGCTGCAGTGCCCTCCCGGCCTACACCCACGGGTGGCCATGCCTGTGCCCTGGAGCCACCTCCCCTCCTCAAGGAGTGCAGGCTGAGCACAGGACTGACCAGGACACTGAGGAGGCTAATAGAGAGGGTGGAGGACTGGGAGGCTTCTGTTCCCTGTCCCAAACTTTCAGCCCTTTCCATATGCACAAGTGACACTTTAGTGATGCGGTGGGAGGGGTCGCCTTATGTTTATATTGGGATTACTGTGGAAAAACCGAATGGTGTGAGATAGGGGTGGAGAAGGGAACACCAAGTAGATGGGTCTCTGCTTCTCATTTTCCCCACTTTTAATGATTATTTGTCAATGGACAGTTTGAATTTCTGGTTTTTAATTTTTTTAATGGTTAATTTGTATTAAGGCAACAAAATACTACTAGAAAAGCCCACTTTGTTGCTGAAATGATTGTTGCAGCAGCCCGGGGCTGGGCATGAGGTTTGGGAGAGGGCGACGTTAGCACTTCTCTGCCCAAATCACAACCAAGAGATGAGAGAGAGAGAGAAAGGAGGTGGAATGAGCTGCCTCGGGCTACTCAGGCTCCAAAGACAGCAGGTAGAGAATGATGGGAGAAAAACATGGCAGTGGATGGAGGCACACGGACCCACTCCACTGAGCTTTCTCGCCTAGAGTGGCTTTTCTTTCTCTATTCTGTTAGCAACTTTATTTATATGCACTGGAAGAAGGTCTCTTGGGATAAGAACTACGTAACATGCATTTGGAACAAATTGTTAAAATATCTTATTTTAATTTGAATAGTGACATTCTGAAAGTACTTTGAAAGAAGTTAAAAGTTTAGCTTTTTAGCTGAAGTTAATATTTGTTTTTCAGAAATGACCATTGAAGAGTCATTCTGATCATACAATATGATTTTCTATGCATACAATTTCCATATAACTTGAATTTAATATTTTTAAACAAAATATTTTGATTAGTCTTCTATTTTTTCATGACTATTCAATTGCATGTGTTTGTTCCTAATGTTATGCCTTGTAATTGGGTCACATATTTCTGCTTTCAGTGAGTATACGCCCTCACTGTGCAAGTTCATAAGACAGGGTACTTTTTACTCAAATGCTTATCATTGCTCTTGCATTGCTTTGAAAGAGTGAAGTAAATGTATTCAGGACAATACTTTTTAAAAAATAAAACTTTTCCACAAGATGAAAAAAAAAAGTACTACCGCAAAACTACAACACTAGAATGAAACCTGACAAGTGTCAGGGGACAGGAGCCAAGAAGCACGACTCCAACAGGTCATGGAATTAGGTTCTGAGCCTCCCACAGTCAAGGCTAAGAAAGGATAAGACAATGGTCACTCTCGCTCTCGAACAAAAGAGGGCTTCTGGATTCACCAGGAGAGCAAACTTTTCTATCTTGGACTTCTGCAAATTGATTTGTTGTGACTTTATATTAAGGAGATTAAATAAATCCATGGATATATTCCTGAGAGCATTTTTATTTAAAATAATAATAATAAAGGCCAGACACGGTGGCTCACACCTGTAATCCCAGCACTTTGGGAGGCTGAAGTGGAAATATCACTTGAGCCCAAGAGTTCAAGACCAGCCTGGGCAACATAGTGAGACTTTGTCAGTACAAAAAAAATTAAAAATTAGCCATGTGTGGTGGCATGCACTTGTAGTCCCAGCTACATGGGAGGCTGAGGCAGATGGATCACCTGAGCCCAGGAAGTCAAGGCTGCAGTAAGCCATGATTGTGCCTCTGCACTCCAGCCTGGGCAACAGAATGAGACTCCAATGTGAAAAAAAAAAGATTAGATCTGAAGGGATATGAAAACACAGAATGGCAGTGTAGGAAGTGTATCTTTCTCCACACCTCTTGGTTGTGCTGGTTGAGTACATTATGATAGGTGTAATTGTGGCATGCTGTGTGTGTCTTTGGGCATAAGGATGTTTATCATATGGATCTTAAGAGAATAAGAGGTGTTCGAATCATATGCTGCAAAATATATGATATGGGATTCAGTAAGAGAGTTCTCATGATTTTTGTGGTTCCTGGAGTTGGAAATGGGTACAAGAGGTCAGGTTACCAAGTGGACTGTTGCCTGAGTCATTCTTAGTGGTGGGTTAGGGGAAAATGTGTTTTAGTCTAAAAAAGTTAGAAAAAATAAGTAAATTCTTATAACATGGTTCCAGGACTGAGATTTGATCCTGGAAAAGAGAGGATAATAGCCATAAGTATCATGTTTAAAAATATACACAAAGACATTCATTTGTGTGGCTGTTACAATAAGTTTGAGAATCATCTTGTTGCATCACCCTGAGCTGAGGTTGTCCACTTCTGGAGCTGTCTGCTTCACCCACAGGCCTTTGTCCTGCTTCTGGAAGTTTTATGGCTACCCTGTCTGAGGTGGTGGTGTGAGTACACCCATTGATCTAGATTTGTAGCCTGTTTCTACTGTGACCCGTGAGCATTTGGGTCAATACCCCAGAGCCTGAGAGCCCTGCATTTGTCATGAGGGCCTGAGATGGTCCCTTCCAAAGAAGTCAAAAGAGTTTTTGCCTTGACATGTCTTCCAGCAGACCCAGACATCAGGCTGGACAAGTTTAGGTGGCATTTCCTTTGAATGACATTTCCTTTGGGCACAAGACTTAGTATGTGAGGTGTGTCTTTGGCAACAGGGCAGAGCCAGGTCTTGTTGGAGTTACTCCTGATCACTCAGGGCATCCCATAATCTCATGGAGAACCAGATTTCATAAGCCCTCAGAGCTGGTCACATCAGCAGCCTGTTGCCCACTCAGCAGACTGTTGACCCAGGAGTTAAGGTGTCATCTTCT
This sequence comes from Tarsius wallacei, assembly GCA_963574415.1. NCBI lineage: Eukaryota > Metazoa > Chordata > Mammalia > Primates > Tarsiidae > Tarsius > Tarsius wallacei. Next base: position 18,738 of record CAUYQG010071665.1, on the reverse strand, counting down.
GCTTACTGGTAAAGGCCAAGGCTGCATAGCCAGTAAAGCTGGCTCAAAACTCAAGGCCCAGGAAGGTCAAGGACTTTTTTTAGTCACACAGTTTTACCTTCATTGTTTGATCGATTTTCTATTTTGTGACCACTGGGATGATTCAGACAGTGAAATGTCTAGTTAGAAGAAGAATTCTCCAGTACCCAAGTTCCACCACCTCTTGACAAGAAGATAGATATTGTCCATGTTGAAATAGAAAGTCTAGCAAGAGGCAAACTTGCCCATGTCTCTGAATCCTATCTCACCCTTACAGACTTGCCTGGGTTATATTGTTTGCAGATGAGACATGACTCTACCACTTCTAGGTCCAATTCTGAAAATTTTCCTGACCAATAATATGTCTTGGGTGTAAAAACTAATGTTTTTTTTTTTTCTCCATAATGTGAACAGTTACAGAGTAATTTAACTGGGAGGAATCATGGCACTAATGGGCAGCTGTCCTGAGATTACCAGATTATATCTCTATTGAGAAAGTATTTTTGAGATTACCAATATTATTTTCCAAACATTTGCATCAACTTTTGTGAATCAGTTATAAATAGATCCAATTTTCCTGCCGAAAGTTTAGCAGATAGATATCAATTACTATTCTAGAATTACAAAAGTAAAAGCTTTTTTTTTTTTAGTATGAAGTCAACAAGAACACAGTCCTTGACTTCTAGGATGGTCTCTCAATTAGGGGCTTCTACCTGAATATCTGATATCTCCTCCAGTTAATGGGTAACTTCTCGTAAGTTACTGCTTACTCATTTTTTGATGGGAGTAATTACAGATGTCATAAATCCTCTGTCCCCATGACATCCCCAAATCATGAACAAGTCCAAATGCCTGTATTACCTACTCTCTGTACAAATGTTTACCTTTTCACCTTTGAAAACAATGTGGCTTGTGCTCAGGGCCACAAGTTTGGTCATGGGTTAAATCTCACATTAGGCAATGGAGTGTTTGGTGGGTGCCTGACACTGTTTCCTGTACACCATTGTGAAAGAGAGCCATTCATGTACAATATCAAACATCAACATTGACTTAAGGGCTGACTGTGAGATTAGGCTTTGGCATAATTAACTCTTGAGCTTCTGCTAAATAACCTTGCAGTTGCTTTTTATCTGTAGGAGGGGATATAGGTGTGGACTCAGGATTTGAGCTATGTGGAACACAAAATGAATGGAAAAATATTAGGTAAGTGGTAGGTTGTCTAGAAGCAACAGGGATCACACAGCATTTGTGGAAACTGTCCAGTTCAGGGGAATACAAGCACTGTATGTGGGGAAGTTACAATTCATGTAGCTGCTTCTGCCTGGCCTATAGGCAGGGGTGTGACTGAGCTCTGGAGGGAGGGATAGACTGAGAAAGGCAACAGCTACTGGTGTGCACAGCTCTGCAACTCAGCGTCTACACATCAGCCTGATCTTCCACCAACACACCCAGAGAAGGGGCTGGCAGAGGGAAGGACACCCAAAGTTTCTGGAGAGTTGCTGAGGGACCTTTTAAAGAGGAGTTCTCATGGACTCCCATGAGTAGTGCCTGTCTCAGGGTCACAGCCCCCAGTAGTGGCCAGGAAAAGGTCTTGCCCTGGCAATGCCAGGAAAGGCCAGAGCACACCCTGAGCAGGAGGAGACAGAGATAAGAGAGGGCTCGTGGTTAGTGGGCTCAGCTCTCACTCAGTCCAGGAAAAATCACCCAACCACTGCCCATATCAGTATTAAATTGAGAGACAGTGGTAGCTTGGATCAAGATGGTAGCAATGGGTATAGTGACAGACAGCTGGCTTCTGGATGTTTTGACATCATAGTCAACAAGGTAGCTAGTGGTGGCTATGGGGCTGAGAAGCAGAGAGAAGTCAAAAGAACAAGCAGATCTTTGGCCAGCACAGTTAAGAGGTTGGAGCTAGCCTTCATGGAGATGGGAAGGCCTGGAAGTTGGGGCTCATAATGTGCCAGGAGCAAGTGCTTTGACTTGGTCACTATGGTATCCACGTGACAGAAAGTGCCTGGCACATAGTAGGTCATTGCATGAGTCCACTCAGGCTACTGTGATTAAGAACCATAGCCTGAGCTGCTCAGGCACACAGCAGACATTGTCTCACAGTCCTGGAGGCTGAAAGTCCAAGATTAAGGTGTCGGCAGGGCTGGTTTCTTCTGGAGACCCTGAGGAGGTTTCTCCTCTTCCCCCAACTCCTGATGACTGCAACATTTCTTGGTGCAGGGACTGGACCACAGCACTGCAGTCTCTGCCTCCGTCTTCACATGGCCTCCGTCCTGCAGGTCTCTGTGTAGCCCATTTCCCTTTGCTGTCTTATGAAGGATGAGAGTTAGAGCCCAGACTGAATCCAGGAAGATCTCATCTTGAGAACTTTACCTTCCTTATGTCTGCAAAAAGCCTTTCTCCAAAAAAGTCATGTTCACAGGCTCCAGGTGGACATAAATTCTTTTTTGGAGGCAGGTGGGGGCACCATTCAACCTCCTTGATTCACTTTAGAGGGGAGGAGGGTCCTGTAAGTCAGAATGGGAAAGGGTTCATGTCCAGAGTCCCCAGCCTGGCTCAGAGTTCTGGCCCAGGCCAGTCGCCAGCCCTCTTGATATCAGTCCGTTGACCTAGAAAACACAGATAAGCAATGAATGTGTAGACTTGTGACAATTAAACATGTGTGTCCTAGCACAGTGCAAGGTGAGACCAGCATGAAATGCCCCAGCTAATCCCAATAGCACTAAATTCATCTGAGCACAGGCCACAGCCTAAGACATGTGAACCCCAGACACTCGCCTCTCCCAAGATCCCTAGCAGCTGAAACTGAGACTGGTGTGAGACAGTGACCGCACCAGGTCTGACTTCAAGCAGGCTCGAGAGGTGCTACCTGTGATCTCTCCATGCCTAACGGCTCTCCCACCAGGTTCTGAGCCATAGAAAGCTGATGTCGTAGATGACAGGGTCCATCAGATGTGACAGAAAAACACTGAGACTCTCCCCTGGAAACATGGAGTCCATTGACCCTGTCCCCAAGCCCTGGGTCCCTAGAAACCTGACTTATCCTCTGTGGCTGCCAAGTGTTCCTCCTGTGGACAAGAGGCCTGCGATGGGCCTTTGATCTCTGCACCTGTGTGCAGGGGAGGGTTGTAGAGTGGAGTGATGAGGGGTTTGGGGGAGGACTTCTGGTGATATGTGGGCCATTCTATCTCATGTCTTTCCAGAGCTTGTCAAGAAGCTTGGAAGAAAACACGGCTGAGAAAGTACCTGCCAGCACTGACCAGGAATAGAGAATGCAAAAGCACCAACACACTGGGGGCTATGGAAGGCAAAACACGGCTCCTTCCCAACACAACACCTCAAAATGTATCTTCCCTCCACCGTCACTTGGCAAAACACCAGGACAAAAGATGTCACAACCAAACTGGCAGGTTGAGGAGAAGAACACTGACTCGCCAAAAGTCTTCAGTTTTCACGATTCGAACTTTCAGCAGAACCAACAGCCAAGAACCAACGGCCAACCCTGGGCAAAGGTAAGTCCTGTGGACAGATGCTTTTGAAGGGGGCATTCTGGCCACCATTGCAGGTGGCTGGAGGGTAAGCCCACCACGGTAATAAAGCCAGCTAGTATATACACTCCTTCTGCCGCTAGCACAGTGTCTCACAACTCTTCCAGTCATGTTCCCCAAGTACCAGCAATGTACACAGACCCTGCAGCAGCAATAAGCCTCTGATATATGAGTCTGGGGACTTCTGTGTCCTGAGGTCTCCTTCCTGGGGCCTCTGAGAAGTGGGTCTGAGAGCTTCTGTTCTTTGTCCTAGGGTCTCTTTCCTGGGGTCTCTGAGACATGGGTCTGGTGGCTTCTCTTCTGTGTGCTGGGTTCTCCTTCCTGAGGCCTCTGAGATGTGGGTCTGGGGGCTTCTGTTCTGTGTGGGATTTCCTTCCTGGAACTTTTCTTCCAGCTGCCCCTGCAGCCATCACCACCACCAACCAACCCACTCTACCTACTCCCACTGTCACCAACTCTTAGCCCCAGGGCCCAGCATACCTATTCTCCCTGGGCTGGGCACTCTTGCCCCCTTGGAAACCATTCCCTGTTCAGTGCTTCCAGCCCTCCCTGGAAGCACCCCTCTTCCCTGGCAGCCAAATCTCCCAGCATCCACAGAAACAAGGCCTCAACAGGAGCAGAAGGAAGGGTCCTCGCCAGAGGTGCCCTCCCTCCACCTCCTCCCCCTCCTGTCTGCTGTCCAACATCCTAGCTGCATAGATTCTGCCACTAATTCCCCGCGATGGCGGGAACCTGTCAGGGACCAAAGCAGTGGTGTGTGTTCTGCCTTCTCCAGGGACCTGAGAACAGTCTGTTCAGCCAGTATGAGAAGAAAGTGCGCCCCTGCATCGACCTCATTGACTCCCTGCGGGCTCTGGGCGTGGAGCAGGACCTAGCCCTGCCAGCCATTGCTGTCATAGGGGACCAGAGTTCTGGCAAGAGCTCCGTGCTGGAGGCGCTGTCAGGAGTCACCCTGCCCAGAGGCAGTGGTAAGGGTGGGCCGGCTTTGCTCCCTGTGGGTGAAGGGGGTCAGCATCTGAGTGCACAGATGGTTCCTGTCCACATTTAAAGGGCCATTGCTGCCCCATGTGGCTCAGGGTCCAGGGGCCTTGCTGTCTCTTCTTGTGGTCTTCGTAAGAGTGTAGAAGCATGTCTCCTTTTAAGTTGGTGACACATGAGGTCTTTCTGAAAGAATTTTCTTAAAGTTTTGAGAAACAATTAGCTAGGATCATGGTGTAACAAGACACATTGACATTGACATTGGCATTGGCACTGGCACCGGCCTTGGGAGGATCTTTTTGTCCCTCCTTTGATGCTCAGCTTCTTTCCCAGGCTCTTGCCACCTTCTCCCTGCACCCCCCAGTCCCAAGTGTTTGTTTGGGGAGCACTGGGAGGGGTTAACTGTGCCTGGGAAGGTCTCACTGTGTCACATTCCCTCTGCCCCCTGCCCAGGGCTGCCCACCAGGATGCTTGCAGAGCCTGGGGCAGACACCTGAGGCACTGGCCCCAGCTGCAGGGGAGTCTGGAGAGGTGCTAGAACCCTGGGATTCGCTTGCATCACTCACAAGGCAGCATGGTGGGGACAGTGGCCATGGCCAGCTGCTGGTGACTGCCAGAGCCCAGGATGCTCACTCCAGCTGCAAACACTTCCAGAGGATGGCAGCACCTCCTGGAGTCCTGTGCCCCTTTGCACCTGTCCATTCCAGACCCATCTCACATACTGCCAGGCCCAGAAAGAACCAGAGCTTCAGACAAGGTCTCTGGGGACACCAGGGCAGGTTCTGGGAGCCAAGGGAAGAGCAACATTTCATTTAAAGGATACTTAGGATGTTTGTGGATTCCCTCTCAGGCATCGTGACCAGATGTCCGTTGGTGCTGAAACTGAAGAAGCAGCAGCAAGAGCAGGTGTGGGCTGGAAGGATCAGCTATCGGAATATAGAGCAGCAGCTGGAGAATCCCACCCAGGTGGAGAAGGAGATCTACAAAGGTGGGCTCTTGTGAGCAGTCTTGGCGGCTGCTCCTGGCTCCTCCTCCTCTTCCTTACGTCCATCACCCCACAGGGCCCGCCCAGCCTCCTGGGAACATGCAATCTCTGCACAGGGCTGCCCCCATGCTGTCACCTCCACCATCACTCTAGACTCTTCTCCAGGTCACCTCTCATGGAGTCAGCCCTGTAGAAGACCCTCACTGGCTTCTCTCGGTGGCCACAGCCCATGTGGCTGGCCTGCCCCATCCTCTCTCCCATCTCTCCTCCATCTTGGGGTTCCCTCTGCTCCATGAGAAAACATGTCCTCTCTCCCTTCTAGGCTCTTCCACGTGCTCATACCACAGTTTCCCCTCCTCTTCACCTACCTGATTCCTCCTCATTCTTTGGGTCTCAGTTTACCTGCTTCTTCTTTAGAAATCTCTCCACAGGACTCCCGGTCCTACCCTAGATGTCATGGTCATTGCTGGCCTTCCTGAGTCATTGCTCTAACCCTAGGGACCACACGGAGGCTACATTTCACTCAACCTCCCCCAAACATGGGTTCTTCCCACCTGCCACTCCTTGAGGCACAGCTGGCACACGGCTATTGATCAAGTTTCCCAGTGCTTGTTCTTGGCAAGGATGGATTTGTAAAAAGACTCGATTGCTCCTGGAGTCCATGGCCATGCCCCCCAGAGGGCCCCTGGTGGTCCCCCATTAAGTATATAGCCCTGCTGCTTCAGGAACTGTTGCCTCTCTTCCCTACCTGCAGTCTTCTCCCCTTTCCCAATTTCACAGCCCATCTCAGGGCTCAGCCAGAACAGGCAAAAAGTAACACTGAATGAACCAAGAATCTCTGTAGGGATGAACTCAACTCGAGGGAGGCTTTCTACATCACTGAATTGCATATTCAGTGTCTGGAGAGGAGATACTTAGATGTCCCTTTTTGGAGAACCCTGTCTGCCTGTGTCAAAGGGCTCTTCAGGGATCCCTTCCCAAATTGAGAAGTCCTGCCCCCCGTTTTAGTGCTCACCCCTCAAATGCAGAAGCTGCTGGAGACCCTCATTGGTAAGTTTCCCAACTTCAAAGGTAAAAGTTCTGCACCCTGCTGTGACCACCACAGCTGCCATGGTGCCCTTGGCACATCTTGCAGCATTTGTTGATATCTGTCTGGGAGTGTCTCCAATGGTGGGCTCTGTAGGGCAGACCCTGGAGAGCTGTGTTTAGCAGAGTGCCAGCACACCACAGGTGCATGCTTGGCAAAGGCTTGGGGTAAGAATGAGTCATGAGAAAACCATGGCCAAGACATCTTTAGAATAGCATCTCAGAACACCCCTCTGAAATGTGTAAGTTGGGGAGTGTAAGTTGGTGCAACCACTTTGAAAAACTGTTTGGCAATCTCCACCAAAGCTGGTGGCAGGAGGCCGCAGTTTCTCACCTTGTGGATTTCTCCGTAGCTACCTGGTGTCCCTGTGACATGACAGCCAGCTTCCTCTGGAGCCAGCATCTAAAAGGAAGCAAGGAAGAAGCTGAGATCCTGTAGGAACTAGTCACACACTATCATCTTCACTGTATCTATTTGTTTGAAACAAGCCCCTATGTTTAGCCCACACTCAACCTTCCTCCTTTTGGGGGAAGAATGTAGGAGAATTTGGGGGCATATTTTAAAACCACCATAGCACTTACTGGAAAATATTGGAAAGCATGAAGTTAGAGCAGAACCCATCTACAATCCCATGCCTAACATGCTGGAATGTTTTCCTCTGGTCTTTTGGGAAGTGTATGTACATGCTATCTTCATTACCTTCATATTAAACAGTCAACTCAGTGGCTTTAGAGATGATTCCTCAAAATTCTATGAAGTGTTAGGAGCCTGAGGCAGGAGGATTACTTGAGTCTAGGAGTTTGAGGCCACCCTAGGCAACATAGCAAGACCCGGTCTCTATGAAAATAAATAAATAAATATATATATATATTTATATATATTAGCTGGGCATGGTGGCCATTCTTGTAGTCTGCAATACTCAGAAGGCTGAGGCAGGAGGATCACTTGAGCCCAGGAGTTTGAAGTTGCAGTGAGCTAGCATCATGCCATTGCACTATAGCCTGGGCAAAGAGTTAAGACCACATTTCAATAATAATAATAATAATAAAATAAATAAACGCTAGGGATTCTCTGACGCTCCCAAGCCCTGGAAATAAGTAGTTACTTGCTAAGTACAACTGCTTCCTCTCTGATGGGTCATTAATTCATACTCTGGGTTTCTCCTCTGCTGGCCTCCATAGCCCAAAACATCATGGCAGGAAGAGGCTTGGGCATCAGCCACGAGCTCATCAATCTGGAGATCACCTCCCCTGAGGTTCCAGACCTGACCATCATTGATCTTCCTGGCATTGCCAGGGTGGCGGTGGGTGATCAGCCCCAGGACATCGGAGATAAGGTGAGCCTTTTTAGGACTTGGGAATGGGCCCAGTGGCAGTGGTGGGACTTCAGAGGTGCCTCCCTATAGTCCCCAGGATGCTGGAGTGCCTTCCTGAGCCTTGGCACTGAGGGATGAGGGAGGAGTTCAAGCAGGGGCCTCATGCTTGAGCTCTGACTTGGGCAAGTCATCAAAACAAGATCAGTAGACTCAGGGCGACTGGCAGGCACTTGGGACAGTGCACACCCTGCCCACTGTTGTCATGCAAGACTGTAAACGCAGTGTTACAGTTAATATTTGAAAGAGCAGAAATTTGGATTTCCACATGAATTCTGCCCATTTTAGCAACGTTTCAAAAAATTCACATTAGCTAAGTGAGTCAGAACATAACTGGTACAAGATGCCTAGCTTTTGTCCTATCTCAACATGCCTTCCTCACTAAGCGTAATCATTTCTAGCATTTGATTTAAAGTGAGAGATGTGTGACTTTTCCTTTTGTAAGTTATTAATTGGCCTAATTTCAATATTGTCATGTGTCAGGGAGTAGGGGGGCCCAAGAACAGGGAGAGAGATGGAGGAACAGTCAGAACACAAGCAACATTTATTGACTAAGTTCTCCATTTTATGTGATCGTGGTTTGGGGTACCCCACAGATTGTATTGTAATCATGTACAATAGTAAAATCAAAGATCACTGATCACAGAGCACCATAACAGTTATAATAGCAATGAAAAAGTTTGAAATTAATATGGTGAGAATTATAAAAATGTGACAGACACACAAAGTGAGCACGTGCTGTTGGAAAAGTGGGGCCGATAGACTTGCCCAGCTCAGGGCTGCCACACCCTTTTGATTTGTAAAAAAGCACAATCTGTGGAGTACAATAAATCAAAGCTCAATGAAATGAGATCTGCCTGTATATGCTCCCCTCCCCTTGTGACCCTTCTCCAGCATAAGTGCTGCCTTCAAGAAGAAAAGAAAAGTATGTTCCCTTAGGGAAAACTGCATGGGAGAACAGGAACACAGGACTTGTTGGGAAACCATGAAAAATGTTATTGTGGCTGCAAGAAGCTACAAGTCAAAAGAATGAGGGGACAGGAGCTGTTACGGAGGAAGGGAGGAAGGAGAATGCCAAGGCCAACCTGGGAATCCATCCTAAACACCTCCTTTCTCTATCAAGTTCCCACCATGCTTGGGTACCTCTGGGCTGTCCTGAACAACACTTTTCTGCAGGTCCTGTGCATTCAGCTCCTACCAGTTCTGTGAGACCCCCAGGGCCTTTCCCTACCCAAACCTGGCTGAGGCTTCAGGTGACCTCTCTGAGCACCAGGAAGTCGCTGTTGGGAATTCCCCAATTCTTTAATGCTGTTCTCTCATAGCACACTTGGTATATGAAGGAACATTCCTCCTTCATTTCCTAGAACTTTTGTCCTTTGCTTTGCTCATGAGCCCAACCTAACTAGGCATGTCTTAGTCACAGAGGCAAAACTTCTCACACACAATTGTGTGCCTTTCTGGAGTCCTTCCCGCCCTTTCCCTTATATTTGTGTATCTTTTTCTCAGACTCTTCATTGTCTTTGATTCTCAGAGGTGGTGCCAAGGTCAGACTGCTGTCATCATTGCCCCATCTTTCCATCTTCTTGAGAACACATGGGAATCTGAGCTTTCTCAACAAGAACACATTTATCTTTACCTGCTGCTGGTTATGCCTTTCCCCTCCATGTGAAGGTTGATTTAACGCACATGAAGAATGGAGCAGGCACTATTCTTTGACTGACTTGCCTCCCTAGCTTGTCCCCGTTAAAGGTCCTTCTGTTTCCACAGCCTTGTTTTATCATTCCACTTCCCTGGCTGCACGGGCAGAGATGTATTCATCCACCAAATGTGTTGATTTCCAAGTGTAATTTATCATTCCCTCCTTCTCAAAAGTCTTCTTCTCTGGCCTCTGGGCAAATTGACTCTGGTCCTTTCCTTCCCTTCCCTTGGTCTCTCCTTAGCCAATTCTTCCTGTCTTCCCTGACCTCCAGATGACCTTAGAACACACTTTCTCCCATTGAAAACTCTCTCTTTGTATCTCTAGTCTCATGACTTTGAATATCACTTCCACAATTCCTAAGTCTCTATAGCCAGTCCTGACCTTAAAACTTGTGTCCCCAACTGCTGACTCACCATCTCTCCTTGAATGTCTAATGGGCACAACAGACCCAGAGGGTCCAAACAACACCTGATTTTCCTCCCACACTGGCCTTCTCCACAGACGTCCCCACCTCAGACAATGGCACCTCCACCCTTGCAATGGCCCAGGCCACCATCGCTGGTGTCAGTCTCTCCTTTTCTTTCTCTCACACAACATGTCCTGTCCATCTACCAACCCTCCGGGCTCTGCTTTCAGTCACATGCCCTGGCCCACCACATCTCTCCCCACCCTCGCCCAAGTCACTACCATTGCCAGCCTGGGTTACTGCCTCTGCACTGAATTCCTGTTGGGGTTTTCTGCCCCTGCCCTTCCCAGCAGCACCCATCCCAAATGTGTTGCCTACTTGGCTCTTATTTGTTTTAAAACACGAGTCTGATTCAGTCACTCCTCAAAGTTCTCCAGCAGTTCCTGTGTCAATCAGTGTAAAAGTTTTGAGGTCCAACATGATCTGGCCACTCTGCTTCCTGGACCACATCTCCTGTCACAGTGCCCTCACCCTATACTGTAAGTTCTTCACCTGAGCACATACTCCACCCTCTGCCACAGTGCTCTGCTGCCTGCATCTCTATGAGGCACATCTCTATGTCTTTCAGGTTCTGCTTCAATGCCACTTGTTAGGGCTGCCTTCTCAACACTCTGTGCCCCATGCCTGGCCTTTCCGATTCCATGTGCCCTCCTGAACATGGCTCCATATGGAGTGTGCATTGCCTGTGTCCCCTTCTGGGATGTAAAGCCCTGAGGGACATTGTCTGTGTGTTCCATGCTGAGTATCTAGATCCCAGGATGGCCCCATTTTCAGGTGGGTACGTGACAACTGTCTGTTGAGTCCATAGAACACGATCTTTGTGATGCTTCCCTCTCCAGGAAGACTGTCCTGGGGAGCAGTTATCACTCTCCGAGATCCTACACATGAGTGAGTGCTTGTTTACCACCATGATTCCCAGCCCAAAGCTGTTGTACCCCCAGGAGACACTAGCAATGTCAGGAAGTATTTTTGGTTGTCACAGCTCAGGTGGGGAGTGGGGTTTGTTACTGTTTTGGATGCTACTGGCATCAGTGGGTAGAGACCAGAGAGGCTGCTCAACATTTACAATGCCCAGGATGCCCCCACAATGAAGGGTTATCCTTACAAACTGTCAGTAGTGCCAAAGTGTAGACCCCTGGACTGTGGGGTCTGCACACTTGCAGATATCAGTGGACTGCCACACAGATGCACCAGAGGGTATAAGCATGAGCAAAAAGACAACTTTTAACTTCAGGACAATTAGCACGACAGCCTGCTCATCAAGGCTGCTTGTAATGTTAACCAGTTATATCTTCTCATGGCCAAGGCTTCCTTGGATCTGTTCATATTTGTCAATTGCATTTGACTCCAGCACTTCGTCTCTTATATCTTACTAACTTGTGCTAATGGGATGCAGGATTTCCATGTTTTAATGTACAGTATTATCTTCTGTGCACAATTTAAAATAATTATATGAGGCTGTGTCTGAGTACAACTATTTGTAAACTGTGTCAAAATATAAGGAAATACATCCCAAGGCACCAGCCTTTTCCATGTTTGTTTGTTTGTATTGTCTGTGGGGAAAAATAATATTGAAAATTAGTATTTTCAGGCTTATGTTGTTTACACCTCCATTTTTGCTTACAAATTCTAAGACACTTTATTGAATTTCTCTCATTTGAATGAGCCAGACCTCTTTCAAGAAGTTTACCTAAAAAGCCATTAATATTAAGGACAGACATGTGGGGATATTATTGATCTCAGACACTCGAGGACCTTGCTGGTAGGAAAATTATATCCTGTGCTCCTGCTACTTGGAGCTTCATGCTGGACTCTGCTTGGGGACACTGGGGAAAATAAGATATCACTGATGGCCACAAGGGCATCTCTGGGCTTCTGGAGCAGACACGGCACATACACATAACTCTGATAGAAGGCAGAATCTCTGAGGCATCTTGGGCAAGATCTGGAGAGGAAGGAGGGTCACACCTAGATGCCAGAATCAGAGGGTCTTCAGGAAAGAAGAAATGCCAGTGACAGGCTTGAAGGAAGTCAACAGACAGCAGGCAGGAGAGCTGAGGCAGGTATTACAGAGGAAGGGGATGGGATAGGCAAAGCCAGAGGTGACGCACTAGGATAGCATTGCTTTTGCACCATTACACCAGTCTGTGTGACTGTATTCTTGATGACCAGAGGTAAGATGTGTGCTCTTTCTTTGTGATTCTTTGGCATCAGATCAAGGCACTCATCATGAAGTACATCGAGAAGCAGCAGACGATCAACCTGGTGGTAGTCCCCTGTAATGTGGACATTGCCACCACGGAAGCACTGAGAATGGCTCAGGAGGTGGACCCTGAGGGAGACAGGACCATAGGTAAGAAAAAAGAGTCATGCTTCTAGAGGACAGAAAGGGAGATAAAAACGCCTCATCTCTTTAGAAGGGCCTGGAATGTGGTGCTGTTGGAGAGGCCCTGCATCCTGTGCTGAACACAAGAGCTGTTGTGATTGTTCACTGGGGATGGCTTGTTGACTGCCAAAGTCCCTCATATACTCTGCCCAGGAGATCTGTGTAATACTAATATATCTATAGCAATTTAGTACCACTTCTTAGTAATAGTCAGTTTTCTGGTCCTTTCATTTGCCACAAACTTAGATAACCAAAAGTTCTCAATAAATGTTAGCTATTATTATTAATTCAGCCAGTCATTATAGTATAGGGTATACACAATCAGATTTTAGTGGAGCTCAAAGCAATATGAGAACAGAAATGCCCATTTTCTGTGCATTCTAGGTCGCGTATAGAAATGGAGAAAAGCATGCTAGTTTAAAAGGGAAATGGAACTACACCCATGTTCATTGCTGTGTTACAGTAGCTAAAGGTGGGAGCAACCCATGTGTCTGTCGATGAGTGAATGGATAATCAAAATGTGGCATATACATAAAATAGAATATGATTTAGCCTTAAAAGTGAAGGAGATTCTGCAACATGCTACAACATGAATGAACCTCGAGGACATTATTCTAAGTGAAATGCAAGTAACAAAAGGACAAATACGGTGTGATTCCACTTATGTGAGGTCCCTAGAGTGGTCAGATTCATAGAGACAGGAAGTAAGATGATGATTGCCGGATGCTGAGGGAGGGGAAAATGGAGAATTTGGGACAAAGATTCTGTTGGGGAAAAGGAAAAAGTTCTGAAAATGGAAGGTGGTGATGGTTGTACAACAGTGTGAATGTGCTTGATGCCACTGACCTATGAATGTAAACATGGTTAAAATTGTAAATTTTATTTTGTGCATATTTTACCACATTTCATAATAAGTTCTTTTTAAAGAAACAAGATTACTGATGGCAGAGTGAGAGGGAACTCCAAATTTACATTAGTTGAGTTATTCCCTTGTAGAAGTGAATTATGTACATTTCACTACCATTATTTTTAAAAAGGAAATTGAACAACTCTCTATACATTACTTCCAAAGGATGAAAATAGAGTCAGTTAGAGGTTTCTAGAATATCAAGTTTCAAAAAGAACAGTGAATCAATATCCACAGGCTTCCCATCCAGCATTGGTAAATGCACATTGTCTACTCCAACTGAGCTGCTGTCCCCACACGGACAAAGACTGACAAAGAGCAGACAAAGACTGCTCTTGTCAAGGTCACCAACACCCTCCAGGCTGAGGAACGTACAGTCACTTCTCTGTCCTTGCCTTTCCTTTCTCAGCAGACATCAACCCAGCTGTCTACACCCCTGACCTAACACCCTCCCTTCCTTCACAGTTCTGTCTCAGGTCTTCTTCTCTGTCCCTGGCTGGCTGGAGGCCACATTCTTAGTCTCCTTGCTGGTTGCCTCTTCAATTCTCAGACCTCTATCTATGGGAAACTTGGGTCTGAGATCTCCCCTCTCTCAACACATTCCCCTCAAGTGATTGTATCCACCTGTGGCTTGGAATCCTATCTACATGCCCGTGACTCCCAAATCTGTATCTGTAACCTTGGCCTTGCCTAAACTTGACATCTCCACTTGAAGGTCTAATGAATGTCTCCAATTATGTGACCAAAAGAAAGCTCTCAACTAAGCACCCCACCCTAATTCTCCTCTACCCTGAAGCTCCCCAACTTCATTTACAGCACCTTATCCACCTGCCCAGTTCCAAAACCAGATTCAAGAGTTACACTTGAGTATTCTTTCCCCTGGTATCCATGTCTAGTTCATTTGAAGTCCTGGTGACTGCCTTCAAAACTAGTACTAAATCCATTCACTCCTCTCCATCTCTGCTGACACTGCCTGATCCATGGTGTCATTGTCTCCTGCCTGGACTCCTCAAACATGCTTCTGCTGGCCTCCTGGTATTCACCTGGCCCGTGACACTGCCCTCTTCACTGGTCTTCCAACATGTAAATTGGGTCATGACTCTTCTGTTTATATTCTCTACTGCTCCAATCTCAAGTGTGTATAAACCCCAGACTTCTTTACCTGGGCAGCAGAGCCCTGGATTCCCTGGTCCCTGACTGCCCCTCTGATCACAGTTCTCATTGCTCTCTGTCTTGTCCATGGCACTCCAGTATGGCCTGGTCATCCCATATCCCTCCTACACAAGGACCTGGAGTGATCCTTCTCCATCCTTACTGGGCTGGTTTCTTCCTTCCTTCAGATCTCAGCTCAAATGTAGTCTTTCCAGAAAGGAAGAATGGCCTTCCCACTGTACCGTGCACCTCAGTTATTCTCCACCTGATCACTTTATTTAATTCTCTGCATAGCAGTTATCAATATAAGTTATCCTGCCTCATTTCTTGTATATTACTAGATTAATTTCTCTGGAGAGAAAATTTCAGGACAAGGAAGCCAGATAGCCAGACTTAACCACAAACTAAAACTAAGACAAAATAGCAGAAGGTGACATTCAATTTTCCAATATAAACAAACAAAAAAATGCAGCAGCAATTTGACACTCAAACAACATAAACAAAAATAAGAAACTTAGAATGCAAAGCTTTCAGTCCAACATGAACAGGAAGGTATGGAGACAAAAGAGTAGGTGAAGAAGCCAAGGGAGATCAGAGGAGGTACCATGAAAGAGGGCTGAGTGAGTCTGTGCAGGAGACACTGGAGAGGGGACATAGACTCTCCCTACTCTGGGGGATGAGGTGTTCTTGGAAACATGGCAGATGGAGCCAGTCGGTTCTAATGAAGTGTGCTGCCCTGGTGTCAAGGCACCCAGTAGGCACCCAAGAAATGTTTGTTAAGTATGAGGGAGACCCCAAAAAAACTTCAATTTATTTATAAAAAATTATTTATTTATAAAAAATTATTTATTTATTCATATATCTTTAAACTTCAGTCACCTTCAAAATACTCTCCGTTTAATGCAATATACCTATCAAGATGCTTTTTCCACTGCTCAAGACAGTTTTTGAACTTGTTCATTTGGATGTATTTTAGTGCTTCTGCCATTTTTTGTTTCACCTCTTCCACATTGGCAAAACGTTTCCCTTTGAGGACTTTTTTCATCCAGGGAAACAAACAACAACAACAAAAAGCTGCTTGGGGCAAAATGGGGTGAATAGGGACATAGGGGTCATGCCGTTTTAGTCAAAAACTGCTGAACACTCAGTGTATTGTGGGCAGGTGCATTGTTATGGTGGAAGAACCAGTCACCTGCTTGCCACAACACAGGACATTTCTTCTGCAAATCATGATGCAACCTTCTCAAAAGTTCCAGATAAAAATGATGGGTTCCTAGAACACTTACCTAGCAAGGCTGTAGAAGACTTTGTTGGTCATGACCAAAAAAGGAGCCTGTAGCCTGGCAGGGGTCATTTATATTTGAGGAGACAACTGGTCTTTCCTTGTTTTTCTTCCTCCATCTCACAGGAATCCTGACCAAACCAGATCTCGTGGACAGGGGCACTGAACAGTGTGTCATGAATGTGGTGCGTAACCTCACGTACCATCTAAAGAAGGGCTACGTGATTGTCAAGTGCCGAGGCCAGCAGGAGGTCACAGACAAGCTGAGCCTGGCAGAGGCAACCAGCAAAGAAAGGATGTTCTTTGAAAGACATCCATATTTCAGGTGAGACTCTTTAGGAAAGCTCTGCAACTGCACTCCACGGGACCCATGCCCACTGACCAGAGTTGGCTAAGATGAACACAGCTGGGCTTGATGGCACATGCCTGTAATCCCAGCACTTTGGGAGGCAGAGGTGAGAGAATTGCCTGAGTCCAGGGGTTCAAGACCTCATCTCTACAATAAATCAAGAAATTAGCTGGGTGTGAAGGCACAGGCCTGTGGTTCCAGCTACTTGGAAGGCTAAGGTGGAAGGATCAATTGAGCCCGCCACTGCACTCCAGCCTGGGCAACTCCAACTGAAAAAAAAAATTAACACAATGTAGCATAATCTATCTTGCCTTTTTTCTGTGTTAAATGTATTGACTTATTTAAGCAAATTATCATTGCCTGGATTCTAATAATGGTGCTGATTAAAAGGTGGAATGTGACATAAAGAGCACATAGCACTTTGACTTCTGTGAGAATATCACCACTTGCTTTCTCATGTGAGTCCCACAAAATCTTAAGAGGTACATAAGGCAGGTGATGCCCTTCCCACTTTTATAGATAAGGATAATAATATAGATATATAATATAGATAGTGAGTGGAAACAGAGCTTTTAAATTCCAGAAACCTGTGTCTATCACCATAAACGGCACACATTAAAACCTGCTCTAAGGTACACTCCTCCTTTTTAGAGCTTGCAACTAACTGGCTGTATTAAACATAAATCATCCTATGCAGACTGTGTAACCATGATCTTGCCTAGACTTGACATCTCTACTTGGATGTCCAGTGATGTCTCCAGTAAAAATGTCACCAAAACAAAACTGTCAATTCTGTATCCTTTTGAGGACACTGGAATTTTTCCCACTGGATTGAGCACTTTACTCCTTCATTTTGTTCTGGAACTTGCTATTCCTGGATGGTTGGGAGTGGGTGATAAGACAGAGGTCACTTTTGCTTTAAGCAGATATATGCTGGGAAAACCATAAATCTGGGCAAAGCAGACTTGCTACTTGCTTATTATGTATTCTTGGGAAATGGGTCACCGTCTCTGGGTTTTCACTGTCCCATCTGCTCAAGGGAACTTACTACTGCTTCCCAGGATTATGGTAGGATTAAATAATTAATCAGAGTCTCTGGAGTGTTTGTTAAAATCCTGCTTGCTCTGTCCTGCCCTGAGGTCTGGATTGGGACCCAAGATTGTGTTCCTAACAAGTTCTGGGTTGAGGCTGATTTAAAGACTACACTTTGAAAGCCACTACTCAAGATCTCTGGGAAAGTTAAATCTTAGATTAGAAAGTGCACTGAAATGCTTTGTAGTAGAACACTCGAGTTGAAATCCTTGCATGTCCACTGCTGGGGGTCAGCCCTTGCATTGAGAGGCACTGAATGCCATGCTAGAAAAATGGTCCTTCCATAATTCATGCCATTGGCAATCACTCTGCAGCCAGATTGCCTGACAATCTGGCCACCTCACCTCTCTATGCCTTGGCCTTTTTTTCTCTAAAATGGGTTGTTGAATGATGAAATACATTAATATTTATAAAGCCTTAGAATGGTGCCTGGCACTTAGTAAGCACCATACAATCATTTGTTATGAGAAATAAAATACTAATTTGGGCAAATAACTTCACCTCTAGAAGTTAGATTTGTTCTGTTTTCCTGTAGGTAAGATGACCTACCTCATGAGTTTTTTGGGATGGTAAACAGGGAAAATAAATAGACCCTGGAGGGGACCATGGCTCGTTCCCGTAATTGCAGGATTTTGAAGGTCAAGGCAGGAGGATTGCTTGAGCACAGGAGTTCAGGACCAGTCTGGGCAGCACAGTGAGATCTCATCTCTACAAAACATCAAAAAACGAGCCAGATGTGGTGATGTATGCCTGTTGATCCAGCTACTCAGGAGGCTGAGGCGAAAGGATCACCTGAGCCCAGGAGGTCAAGTCTGTGATAATCCATGATCATGCCACTGCACTCCAGCCTAGGTGACAGAGTGAGACTCCACCTCAACAAAACAAAACAAAATGAAAATGAACGGACCTTCCTGGACTGTGCTTGCTGAGGTGTGAGGTGTAAGCTGACTCCACAAGCTGCAGGCATCTTTCCCACGCACCACTGACCCTTCTGATGGCACATGTAGTGCCAGGGAACTGAGTTCACCCACCTATTTATAAAGGCTGGTACTGGAAAAATGGTCACAGAAGTCCTTGCTGAATGCATAAGCGCTGTGTCTTGTTTCAGAGTTCTCCTGGAGGAAGGGGTAGCCACGGTGCCCCGTCTGGCAGAAAGACTCACCGCTGAGCTCATTGTGCACATCAAAGTAAGCCAGTGGGTTGGGTGACAGGTGGTAGAAACAGCAGCCTGCTCAAGTCACTCTCCAGGCCTGAAGTGGGCTAAGATACCCTGTCCTGTCTAAATAAGCAAGCAGACAAGCACATTCTGCAAACTGTCTCCTTCACAGCCACAGGCTCACAGGAGAACTCCCAAAATGGGGAAACAACAATCACATGATGTTGAAACAAAGGTTGAATCAGTCCATTT
>CAUYQG010071662.1:0-15149 GCA_963574415.1 Tarsius wallacei | reverse complement strand
GGACCCTGATTGACTTAAGTCAAGCAACTTGTCCTATCTCTCCAGTGACAGAAACAAAACAGATCCCCCTATAGGGAATATATCTGGAGGAACTCAACTCGTTCTGCAAAAAAGATACCTGCTCACGCATGTTTACTGCGGTGCTACTCACAATCACAAAAACATGGAACCAACCATGCTGCCCATGGAAGGTAGACTGGATTTTTAAAATGTGTGATACATATACACAACGGAATGTTCCACAGCCATAAAGAAGGACAAACAGATGGACTTCCCAGCAACTTGGATGGATTTAGAGTCCATCATACTCAGTGATCTATCCCAGAAACAAAGATCAGAGTACCACACGTTCTCACTCATAAGCGGACCCTGAACATTTTCCAAAATACTCTAAGATAGGGATTGGCAGTAGCGGGATACTGCCGGGGTGGCGGTGTGGAGACACAACATCAATAAGGGTACCCGATCTCAAACCAGGCCAAGTGGGGACCAAAGGGAGGCCCAAACTTTACCTGTATGATGACAACTTGTATACCTAATCTTGAATTGTACCCCACATCGTTAAAAGAAAAAAGAAAGAAAGAAAACAGAGTCCCAGAATTTGTAGGAACTACAGAATGACTCTCTCCCTTCCCCTTTCGGAGAGGCATGAATGTGTAAAGTCTGACCAACTAGAGTAATTTTTTTTTACCACAAGATGAAAAGCTGCAGCTGCTGAGGGGGCCACTGTGAACACGTTGCAGATGAAGTCAGCGCCCCCAAAAGCCAACCAGTGAGATGGAGAGAAACCAGGTTCTAGGACATCATCTGAGTCACTGGATCAAGTCGGACCTGACCTCCATCATATCACTAGACTCTTCAGTTATGTGAACCCGTCCATTTTCTTCATGGTCTAGCTAGTCTTAGTCATTTTCCATAAAACAAGTCAGTCCTAACTATCAAGTTTGGGAAGGGAAAATAAAGTGTAGGGGGCATTTGGTCCCAGGATATGCCAGAGACAGCAGTGGCAGAGACTCTAGGTCCACCCTAGAGTCCAACATGTTCCCCGACTGTGGGCATGTTACGTAGCTTTGTGCCTCTGCTGCTGTTACCCTTGAGTGAGACTTTCAGTTGGGGAGGAAAGGAAGCAGAAAGGAGTCAGTCCCACAAGGGGGTTGGCCCTGGGCTCAGTTTTTAGCATCTGGACCTCACTGGGCACTGGGCAATGATGCCTGAGCTTTAATTAGTTACACTGGCAAAGGTCTTTGAAGGCGTAAATCTCTGAACATCAGTATTTTGATTCTTTTGAACTTAGGAGCTTGTTATTACACATATAAAAAAAAATCAATAGTCACTGAATTATCTAGAGTAAAAGTAGCTGGTCCACACATCAGCATATAGATATATGATTACTTTCATGTGATTGAATTTATATTTATGTATCTTAACAGATCCTATTGTAGTATTTTCATAAGTAGAATATCTGATTAGTCGCCTGTTTTTCAACAATCCTAACTAAAAAGGAAGAATTTGTTTCTATACAATCCTTTACTTGTCAGTCTGTGGTTTATTCAGAATCACATTTGCTTCAAAAACCACCCTGGAACACAAGGACACAGGCCTCTCTTGAGGGTATTTCTCCTTCTTCCCACCATTGGTTGTCGTTTCTCGGCTAGATTAAAGGTGAAATTGATGAGAATTAGACAGTCTGCAAGCTGGAAAAGCAATCAAATAATGACATTCAAATAGATCATTTAGTGTCATGTAAATATCAAGCGTGGGATCATTTTTCAAAACACCACCTTTACACAACTGGGTCAAATGCACCAACACACTGTGTCTGGTTTTGGTGGACAGAGCCCCTTCCTCTTGCCTGCTGTTGGTGCCTTGAGCAGTGACACCCTTCATTTGGACAGTCTCTGCTCTGTGGTGTGTGCGTGAGTGTGCGACTGTGTGGGAAAGAGAGGGAGAGAGGATTGGGGTCAGCCCAAGAAGGAGGCCTTTCTCCTCTTCTCCTTCTCCTCCTTCATTTTCTTTTTCTTCTTCTCAAAACGATGCCATTTTTTTCAGTTTGAGAAAAAGAAAATTTCATCAAGACTAAGAAAAATCAAAAAACGAGCTCCAAACACAAAACAATTCCCATCTGCCCTCAGAATGTGGTCTTTAGGACTTTCAGTCACCCTCTGCTCTCTGCAACTCCCCACCAAATTCATGCCGCCTGGTTTCCTACCTTCTGAAATATGATCGATCAGGCTGAAATGGAAGTGGGTTGTAAATGAATGCATACAACATTGTCTCCCATCAGATGGTCGGAGCTGGAAAGCCACAGCTTTTAGGATGTTAAATATTTATAGTTATCATTTCAACCAAAATATGAACTGGCACAAAGAAGAACACAATGCAGATTACATGAAAAAAGTCTGCCTTGTTTATTGCATTTATCATTTGGAGAAACTTCAGAGAAATAGGGTGTGTGTGGATATACACCTTGGATATCAGCTTTAAAATACTTCCAGAAGAGGAACGAAGAGCCCTGCAGCAAATGACTGAAAAGACCAGCCAGACTCCCAGAGGAGCCTTTGCCCCATCCCGGAGTTGAGCCATGAGTAACTCATTGAGATTAGCTGATTTTCCATACTTGAATCCGGCTGACTTCTGCAAGCTTGCAACCCTACCCCTCCACCATGGAAACAAAAGTTGCTCCCCAAGTATTCTTGTAAAAGTCATTGCTATGGATCATTATTGCAGGCAGAGACTGTTTTATCTTTATTATCAATATTGCTGGAATATTTAATGCCTGAGGCTAAATATGTGCGATTTGCTGTTAACTACAAATCTTTCAGCAATTGCAGATTTGTGAAAACTTGAAGGTATTTTCAAACATGAAATAGTGTCGTAGAAGATGAAGCTGAATTCTCTTTTGGACTTCATGACCACAAGGAGGTATATTTACTGCCCACGTCGTGGAAAGGAGCGTAAGATAACATTCTGACCCAAAATGTTAGAAAGCAAATCAAATTCACGGTGTATTTTGTAACTAAAAGGTGGATCGGTGAGTTTAGAATACCCGCTAAAGAGACAATATACCACAGATGTCCCTGAGACATCAGCCGGGCTCCAGAAGGAGCGACACTATAAATACTTACGGCCACGCTCCGTCAAGATGGATTCTGCCAGAAAGAGGTTTCAAAACCTCTGGGCCCGAGGTCAAATGATTAGTGATATTCCTCGTTTTAATCTTAAAAAAAAAAAATATTTAAGTTGGTCCACTAAGATGTAAATAGTATGATAAGACTAAATAACTCTTACATAAGTTTTAAAATTTGAGGCAAAAGGAAAATAAATTCAGGGAAATAGGACGGAGTAAAAAGGTAGGTTCATTCACCAAATACCTACCATTGAGGATTCAAGGTTGGACTACAGATGAGTCGTGAAATTGGCTCTGAGCTTCCTAACACCCACCATGAAGAGGAAAACATGAGAAGTCATGAGATTTAATATCTGCAAAGTAAAAATAAGCCAGTTGTTCAGAGAAGCAACATAGTCATTCCTGGTGTTAAGACCAATGAAATTGTTTTCCTAAGGCTCCTTGTAAGTAATAAACGTCATCCTCTACAGCATTCTTGATCAGAGCCAATGAGTTTCACAGACCGCCTTTCATGAGATGAGGAGGCCAAGTCTTTGGCCAAGGACACACAAGTAACTGGGCTTCCTAAGATGCTTTCAAGGTCAGTTTGTAAGTTAGGGTAGTGGAATCAGACTTAGTCCTTTTGAGCACTATAGCCCATATACACTTTCTCTTCTACAACTTATAAGTGCGTTGGACAGACAGAACTCAACTGAGTTCTCCAATAACAATACTTTGAAGGTCAGGAATTTCTGTAGTGTGCACACACGCTGCCTTTCAGAGTATATCCTCTGTAGAAAAGCACGCCAGCCCTCACCAAGAAGGCCATGGTTTTGAGAAGTCCCAGTACCCCATACCAATGGGTTACATTTGCCTGAGTTTTATGATGATAAGATTCCTTTGTGTTCAATCATACCTCTAAGGTCTTTTCCATTCCATATCATGCAATGAAAGGGCTCTTCTAAGAATAAAGGTGATCACTGAAAGGCATTCATTATTTATCTGCCAGCATTTCTGCCTTCTTCTGGGATATTAGGGTACCTCTTTTAGGAAGTTGTTCCTCCTCCACCCTTGAATTCCCCATTTATTGTTGGGGGTCTACAATCATAGGACTCTAGCCTCTTGCCACAGTTGACTGGTCTAGGGGTGACATGCAACCCAAACTGGGCCAATCAGAATTCTTTCTTGAGATTTTAAGCTGGAGCTAGAGAAAGCATCCCTGGCTCTCTTTGGTGGTACAATTGTTATGTGGGGGCTTGGAGCCATCGGAACCTGTGTTCTCAGCCATATGGCAGCAACTGGTCTGCTTATTTGAAAGCAAAGTCAACTTGGAGAGTGGCAAAGTCAAGGGATGGCTAAGTGGTCCTGGCAGTGTCACGTCCCCAGGTTTCAAGGCATCTCTCAGAC
Organism: Tarsius wallacei; assembly: GCA_963574415.1. Lineage (NCBI taxonomy): Eukaryota > Metazoa > Chordata > Mammalia > Primates > Tarsiidae > Tarsius > Tarsius wallacei. The sequence continues at coordinate 10,636 of CAUYQG010071662.1, read as the reverse complement.
CTTTTGTAATCCCTTATTGCCCGTTGAGTTTCTGTCACTTGCAAAGAGAAGTCTTGATTCAAGCACACATCTCCCTTCCCTCAAAAATCTTTCACCAAAAGCTCCCCAAGTTTGTGCAAACTCAAGCAAGTAGATGGTCCTGAAGCTCCCCTGGGAATATTTCACGTATGTTCCCAAAGGGGCCTGTTTGCTTAGGAGGTGGTTGGTGTTCACATAGCTTACCCTCCAGGATTGTACAAAGAATAAAATGAAGACGGGGTGAGTCCCGGGCTTGTGAGCACCAGCCGGGTCCTCACACTTTGTCATTTGCAGCCCCAGACGGACACCTCACACAGCTTTACTGTGTCACACAACAGAATCACAGGGCTCCCTGACCTTGGAATATTTCTAGCAAGTGCTTAATCAGGGCTGTTTGGCAGCTTCTATGATTTAGAACCAGTTATATCTGAACCAGCTGTCAAACTAGTGTTTTTGTAGTCACTATAACTTGGGACAGTCTCCCCTTAAGGGTCATATCTCTCCAACTTTCGGTTACAAAGTAAACAATGAGAGACCAGATTTTTTTGTGTTATATAATGTGAGTTGTTTTGTATATGCAAATTCACACTTTATGAACCTAGCAAACACATCTTTAACTTGTGTAAATAGGACTGGTAACCAGGAGCTGGATCTTCGTCAGAATCTACCATATTTCATTGATTCTAAGATAATCTTTTTTTTAACAGCATTTTAACATCCTTAATAACAGAGTGTGATTGACAGTGGATGGGCACTGTAGTTGGCAGCATTTTTTTTTCCTTCTTCGTGGTATATAAGATGATAAAACATAACCAGTGAGGATAAAACACCCTATAACCAGTGGCACATTTTATTTGATAGAATATTGCATTAAACCAGGAAGGCAGTCTCTATACCTCAGAAAATCCAGATATCTGGTAAGAATTTGGAGTTTGTATCCACCATAAGGGTAGAACCTCACAGTCCTCTTTCAGAGTCTTCGTTAAACCCCAGGACAGGAAACGAGGCCTGTGAGTTCTCCACATCGCTGCTCAATCCAGTTCTCTTTCCCATGGCTTCTGCATGTCCCTCGTTTAGAACGGTCCAGAGAGCCACTGCCAATTCCCCGCAGCCCAAGAGATGAATCACTTTTGCTACTCCTGACCTTCAGGAGTTAAGCGTCTAATTCCTTAACCCTTTATGAGCTAGATGCAACCTCCCTTTCCATATTATCCCCTACCACTCCCCTATCCCATTCCCCTGTAAATGGAACTACTCACTGTCTCCAGGAATTCGCCTAATTTTCATTCACTCTGCCCCCAAATCCTCCTTCCTTCTCTTTGGCATGTTTGCTTGTCCACTCACAGCCCCACTAAAACACAACCCTTCTCTATGAGCAGTAAGCTGTGTGGGCTGTAAACTCCCGTGACATTCTCTCCGTGTTACTTTAGTACCAGGTATGCCACAATACGAGAGTGCAAATAATGTCACTTTTGATTCTTTTTTTTCCCCAAACAAAACTTTGCTAATGACCACTGAGTGATATGGCCGGTAGGCCTGGTAAGAGTGGGCATCAGTACAACGATGGAGGGCAAGGAGTCCTGGAACCTGCATGGCAAGGTTCAGATCCTGCCTCTGCTACTTACCAAGGCCTTGGACAAGGGACTTAACTTCTTTCTGCCTCAATATTATCATGGATAAAAGGGAGATGATAATGAACTTAGCTCAGAGGGATTTTGTGGGTATTCACTAAAATAATCTACCCAAACAATCCACTGAACATGGTCCAGTTCTATACTGGCACATGGTAAAGCTCAACAGATGTCATTTAGTATTGTTACTGGGTTTCCATCACGCTCTATGTTGGGTCCTACACGAATCTTAGGACTTAAGTCACACCAAGAAAATAAGAAAATGGGGGTCATCACCACCGTGGTCCCTCCTGCTATAGGGTGCCAGAGGTGAGCAGCCGTCCTCTGCCACCAGCTGAAAGCAGGCTCAAGTGGTACATTCTACAGGGTTCAGGGCAGTCCCACCCCGCTCCCCACCCCAAGCTCCCTAAGCTGGGAGTCTAATCAACAATCCAGATACCCAGGGACGGCCCTCTTAGGAGTCCTGCCACCTGGACCAGAAAGGACAGCAAGGGAGCCTGGGGGCAACGTTTCAGACCATCAGCCCTAACTCATCTCCGCCTGCACCTGTCATACCTCCCACCCAAGCTTCAATCACCATGTCCCCTCCTGAGCCAGTTCCACTGAAGTCCTTGATGACCCTCTGGTGGGATTACATCGTAGTGGGAAGTTAAGGGTTGATGGGGAAAATTCTTCATTCTTATATGCCCCCTACAACCACAAGCATGAATGAATATCTTGTTTCAATACACTGGAGCACCTGAGTTCCAGTTGGGGTGAATGTGCTTCTCTCTGCCACTAGACGGTAAGCTGCTCGTGGGTCATATCTGTGTCAGATGCAACTCAGCTCTGCTTCTGTGTGTGCAGAAGCAGAGTATTCTGAGTATGTGTGCAGGAAACATTCAGGGGCTGGGGGAGTTGGACATTCTGCTTCCCCCTTCCCTGCCACCGGGGACCAAAGGCTGCCAACGCATGCTGCCAGTGGGCAAGGCCGGACTAGCTCCCTGCTCCCTCAAGCCAACCTTAAATCCAAGGAGCATGGCCGGCCATCAGTCCCCCGCCCCTTCCTCGCCTCAACTTAATGAGCAAATAAGGAAAGAAAATTAAAGCAAAAAAAATTAAACAGCTTGAGCTAAGATCAATAGAATTCTATAAAGCTCTGGGCTGTGGTATCGAGTGGGCGCAGAGTAATCCCCTGCACATCGCATGCGAAGTTAACTTGTAAGAGAAATATGCTCCTTCTCAGCCTCGCACCTTCCTCCGTTGTGAATGAGGAAGCAGGGAACACAAATTAAAATAATGTTGATTTAGTTTTTAAAGGGAGTACCCAGGAGCATTTTCTGCATGGCCAACTGAAAACTCCAGCCCAGCCCGCAGAGCGCTCACTCACACAAAGAGAATATTTGATTCCCAGAGCTCAGCCCCGCTGGTGGATTTTATTTTGTTTTTGGTTTTTGTTTCTTTTATGCTTTCCTTTGGATCTCAAAGTTTGGAAGCGTCAACTTGAAATTTTCTTTTTCAGCAAAAGGGTCTCTGCTGCACTCCAGCAGGGTGGCAGGGAATCGTCAGTCTTAACACGTGGCGGTGGGTGACCCTGACACCCTGCATACGGGAAGCAGGTGGGGCGTATTGGTTGCATTAGAACAGGAAGAGTGGGGGTCCCTGTGTCTTCTCATGAGCTTGGGCTCCCCTAGGTGATGGAGGACTCAGGAAGCCAGGTCATCAGGTTTGCTTCTGGCAAGTCAGCCACCTCCTCGGGTCTTGGAGACACCATGCTTGAATTCCAACCAAAGTCATGGTGAAAGGCAACCGGGGCTTGAAGCAGGGACGGTGAATTCAGGCAGATCTCTGTCCAAACCCCGACTCCACCCCTGGCTAATGGCACAACTTCAACCAAGTTAGGTAACTTCTTAAGCCTCAGTCTTCCATCTTGAAAACAGAATGATAATGCCTCCTTTACACTGAGATTAAAGGAGATATGTGGAAAAAAAGAACGTCTGGCCTGGAGTAAATGCTCAGGAAATAAGTGTTACTTCCTTCTCAGTAAATGCTGGTATGAGCCGGAACCTGGAAATGACACAGAGACTGCACCCCGACGTCTGAATTCATTTCTGAATCCCCAACACTTAACCCATTAAACAAGAAAAGTCGAGTGACTGAATTAATAAATGACCAGAACGACAGAGCTAATCCTTCATTGCTATCTTATAAATAACTTTTTCATAATAAAAAATTCATGTTAGCACAGTGATTGAGGTACTTGAATGAATGGTATTTTAAAAGTATAGATCATCAGGCCAGGCACAGTGGCTCAAGCCTGTCATCCCAGCATTTTGGGAGGCCAAGGCGAGAGGATTGCTTGAAACCGGAGTTCGAGACCAGCCTGGGCAACTTGGTGAGACCTCGTCTCTGCAATATATACACAAATCAGCAGGGCGTGGTAGCGCGTGCCTTTAGATCCAGCTCCTTGGAAGACTGAGGCGGAAGGATCGCCGGAGCCCAGCAGGTCAACACTGAGGTGGCCATGAGCATGCCATTCCACTGAGCGACAGAGTGAGACTTTGACTCAAAAAAAAAAGCATGGATAATCCAAGCAAGGGAAATAAAAATCATCCAGACTCTTGCCAACTAGAAATAGCTATCCTTATTATTGTGCTCTGTTGCCTCTGTTCCTAGAGATATAAAGTACTTGTTGAAGCAAAATGGAGTCCCTGAACATGTGTCATGCAGCCTGTTTTGCTTATTTAACAATGGACCGTGAACATCTTTCTACGTCATTCAGTGTCTTTCTACTACATGAGTTTTGAAGTGCTGAATAGTGTAGCACGGACTCAATACATCCTAATTGTATCTAAAAGGACTTCTTCTCAGACATCCAGGCTATTTCCAATGCGTCCCTTTTACGCATGGCACTACAGACGTCTGTCTATAGATGAACACCTCAGACTTCTGCTTTTGTGACACAGTCTTCCTGAAAATAAGTCCTTACCAATGGAATTGCTGGGTCAGAGACCCTGAAAGAGTCTAAGGTCTACCAGAAACGGAGACGAAAACAATGATGTCGTGTGAACAAAACCCACACACGATGTTCACAGGTACCTGACCGCCCTTCCAGAGCTAAGGGGCCCAGTCCCGGGCACGACTGGACACTGAGAACGAGGGATGACCTTAGGAGTGGCCAGGACTGGCCACCCCACTAGGGAAGGAAGTGTTGCAGAGAACAGAGCCAGAACGAGGCCAGGTGCCCTCACCTATGGCTATTTGACCCCGGAGCAAGTCTTTTACTCATGAGGAAGCTCTGAGAACTCTGTAAAGTAAGGATAATGATATTTTCCCATCCACTTTGGGGAATTGTGAGGGTCTGGTGAGAGGAGATCTGTGAAAATGCTTTACAGACAGCAAATGAAATTGGGGAGGAGCTGCTCTGGGGCCAGCTCAGGGAAATTGAACAGTTTTTCCAAACCTCCAGAGACAATCTTCTCAGTGTGTGGCTTTGAGCTTTTGTTCGAAATGATGTGAATTCCCAGAACGTCAGACACGCCCACGGTCAAATGCAAGTACAAAACACACCCAAGTCAGGGGTGCTGGGAATCCAGGCCCCTCTCTGTTTGGGGTTACTCACCCTGGGTCCACCTTCCTTCCGTCCATCCTTCTTTCCTTCCTTCCACCTGTGCAATCAGCTGCCTGCTCAGAATATGAACTCTAAACACCACACTGCCAGCCCCCCAAAACGCAACCCGGAACCCTTGCCCTTCTCACCCCATGGAGACAAAAATGGAGACAAGAAGAAAGGACACAAGAAAAAAGACATAGGCATCCTTGCTAATTTGGTCAAGTCTTGTAGGCCACTGGGGATATTTACTGATAATAGGAAACACTTTTGCTCTCGGAGACCATCAAGGAAGATGGTTGAGGTGGGAGTTTCCTTCCTGCAGCCCAAGCCTCAATCTGGCAGTGTATTTGTATCACAGCTTCTCCAGGGCAAGTTCTTACGGTGGGGTGACGGGAGGTGGGTCCGAAGAACCCAGATCGGCCACAGTGGAGTGCAACCGCCCTCCTCTGGTCTACCAGAGTCTGCCCTGGACCTCTCGGCCCAGCTTGGCTCTCACAAATCCTGCCGTCCAACTCGTGGGGGCTTCAGCTGCAGTGAGACCACAGGGAAAATGCTGACTGAGGAAAGGCACTCATTCATTCACAGGTAGGTGGAGAACACTTCCTGTACTGGGGGAGTGTTAGGATGCAAAGACGTGAGAGGCAGTGGCCACCGTAAGAAACGTGGAAGAGCTTCTCCCTGTGGTCAGAAAAGACTGGGCTTGAACTCTAGCTTTGTCATTGCCGTAGGCGGCACCTTGGGCAAATCAGTCGAATTTGTTAAGCCTCCGTAAAGTGGGAGTACAGCAGTTTACCTCCAAGAGCTGTTGTGAGGATAAAATAGGTGATATCAATGTAACCGAATATGCTGCAGGGACAGACATCTTTCTCACCCGTGACCTTTCTGCCCACTCACGCTGCATCATGTTCCCTCCTGGGATAATATCTGGGGCTGAGCGTTTCCCGTTGCTTTTAGGCATTAGAAAAGTCTTGTTCTCAGAAACTGATAATGTCCACATCATTCTCACCTTGGACTTCAACCACTTCCTCAATTCAGACGCCCTCTGTTTCCTGGGCTCAGGTTGAAGCCAGAGCCGGTCAGCCTTCCAATTGCAGGGGCTTTCCACAGGATGGGACCTCGTCCGATTTGATTATTATATCCTCAGACCCTAACAGCCCATAACAGGAGTCCAATAAATATCGGTGGAATGTGTGACACAAAAATCTAGCAGCACGTAATGTACACTGCATTACAGTGCTCTTTTTTCTGGCTGTTCTTCTCCCTTGTAAGCCATGACCCCCCTAGCCTTAAAGCTTCCACTTACCGTGGACGAATGGTTGGCAAAGTTCTGAGAGATTTTTATATTTAACCGTATATTAAGTGGAACTTTGACTGTTGCCTATGGAATTTTGGCTGACCAAAAGCTAAGAACAATGAGCAATAAATACCCCTGCATTCTAAAGACTGAGGCCAGACACATTTGCATCACATGCTAGGAAGCAATTAAAATCTTTTTAGACGCTTGAATTCATTTTTCACCTCTATACAAGAGAAAGACAGGGAGGAGGTCGGGATTTGTGATTAGGACCCAGAAACTAAAGCCAGACAGCCTGAGTTCAAATCCCTGCTCTGCTGCTCACCAACTACGAGATCTTGGAAGGAAAAGCATCCTCTAGCAAGAAGGTCTTTCTGTTATCTATTGCTATACAACAAACTATCCCAAACTTAGAGGCTTAAGATGACAACCATCGTGAATTTGCTCATGATTCTGCAACCTGGACAGGGCTCAGGGTGGTTGCATTCAGCTGGGAGCTCCACTGGGGACATGCCCTTGGAGGCATCGCCAACACATCTCGGAGCTGGTGCCAGCTGAGAGCTGGTATGTCCTGGTTTTCCTTCACATGGCCTTTCTTCTTCCACTCATCTATAACTGACTTCCTTACCAAATGGCAGCTGTTTCTGAGAGGGAGGTCCCATTGTACAAGTGATGATTCCATCTCTGCTTGCTAATGTCTCCCTGGCTACGCAAGTCCCATGGCTAAGCTGAGTCCCTATGGGAGGGGCCACACCAAGGGAAGTATGGCCCACTGGTGGTCACTGATGGACAATATACCACAGAAAGCTTCACAGTATGTCTTACCCACCAACTGTCTCTTTCGGGTGGCTGGATCAGCTATGTTTTTCTAGCACTCTCCAAAAGCTTCACCCTGGCAGGTGGCTCTGGAGAAGACACTCCCAAGCCAGGGAAGGGGCCACGACCTCCTTTGTTCAAGTCAGAAATGTACCTTCTGTGTCATGATGTCACCCACGTGGCATCCGTTTCAAGAGGCACCAGGTAGGTTCCTCATCTCAAAGGTGTCCCCTCTCTCTGCCACCTTTCCATTATATCTTCATTCTTTGCAGGGTGGTAAATCTATCTCTGACTGAAAAAGAGACATCTTTAGTCAATATGAATCAAAGCCCCACTGCGTGTGATTTGGTTGGTAGAATACAGTTATAACAGGGTGTGTCCAAGGCTTTGCTAGCTCCCAGGAGATCTTGAGAGCAGTTCACACCGACTTAATCAAATAGTCCAAAGCAAAATCTCAGGACACAGAAAAGCATCCTTCCTGTAGGTTGGACAAGTACCTTCTGGCTTCTGTGAAGGCAAATTCTCTTTTTTTTTTTTTGAGTTGGAGTCTCACTCCATTGCCCAGACTGGAGTGCAGTGGCCGCTCCCGGCCACCGCAGCCTCGACCCACTGGGCTCCGGCGATCCTTCTGCCTCAGCCTTCCAAGTAGCTGGAACTAAAGGCGCACGCTACCATGCCTGGCTCAGTTTTTGGTTTGTTGTAGAGATGAGGTCTTGCCAAGTTGCCCAGGCAGGTCTCGAACCCGCAGGCTCAGGCAATCCACTCACCTCAGCCTCCCAAGGCGCGGGATTACAGGCTGAGCCACCGAGTCCGGCACAAATTCTCAGTAGAGTTGAGGAGGGGCATCTGGCAGGGCCCTGGGGGCTAAAGTGGACCAGGGTGTGGGCTGATTGCAGGGGGTGTGACGGGCGCTGAGGTCCAGCCCCGTCAGGAAGAGCCCACCTCTACAGCTCTCTCCCCCCATCACATGCTTATAATTCCAGATTTCTCTTCTGTCTTTTGTCAGTGAGTTATTTCTTCCCCTAGAGGGCTCAGCGTTTGGAACTCCACAGCTTGGAAGTTCCCCCTTTCTCTGCTTTCTCCCATCACACTATGCCCCTAAGGCTATGAAGGCAGAATGATTAGCCTAATTGAAGGGGCAAAGGGCCAAAGAAATTATAAGGGGGCGGGAAAGAGGGAGGGACTCTGGTGCCATTTCCAAACATTCTTATCCCACCATGTAAGCAGACATAACCTAACCACACAAGGACACTTACATTGGTCTCATCCCATTGAGTGGGTGCAACCGTGATTAACAAGCCCTTGTATTGTCTTTGTAAATTCGAGAACCTCTCCAGGTATTTTTATAGAGAGAGTGGGCCGAACAGGAGCTACCTGACCCCTGTAGTAAGGTTCTGGCATCCAGAATGGGAAAAATGAGGTAAGTAACTCTGCTTGCAGACTTGCTCTATTGGCAACCGCCGCTTTTGCAGAAGGATGGGAAGTGACATGGTTGCATTTGGCGAGGATTAATCTGGCAGCAGCATGTAGGCTGGCTTGGAGATGGGAGATCTAATCACAATACCTGGGAATTGTCATTGCATCAGAGGTGACCCTGGACTAGGCACTCGATGTGGTCACTCTTATTCCATCCTCACATACCTGTGGGGTAAGGTAGTGCTTTCCACGTTGTGCAGATAAGGAAATTGAAGTCAAAGAGATCCAGACACTTGCCCAAGGGTTAACCTGCAAATAAATAGTAGAGTGGAGATCAAATTTAGATCTAGCTGACTCTAAGGCCTCTGCTTGTATCTGTTCAGAGTCTGTTACAATAGCACCGCTAAGAGATAATCGAGGCCAGCACTAGGGCACGGAGGCAAATACAGCAAAGAAAACAGTAGACCGAAGACCTGTTGTCAGAGGAGGAATTAAGAAGACTCGGTGAAGACCTGAAGCCGGGACAAACGGAGTGAGGTCTTTCTGAGTTCTTCCTCGGTGCACACAGCAGGTATTGAACGGGATTGGCCCTTGAGCCAAAGAATAGCAGAAGACTTTATTGTTTTGTTTTGTTTCAGAAAACGGATGAATCCAACACATCTAGCTGGCCAGGAACGAAGAGGAATGATCCCTTTATTTAAGCTCGTCTATTCATTTTTGTGTTTCTTTTCTTTTTTAATTTTTGAGTCGACGTCTCACTCTGTTGTCCTGTGGTGGCATAATCACAGCTCACCACAGCCTCGACCTTCTGGGCTCAATGAATCCTTCTGCCTCAGCCTCCAGAGTAGCTGGGACTACAGGCATACGCCACCATGCCTGGCTACTTTTTGGATTTTCTGTAAAGATGAGGTCTTACTATGTTGCCTAGGGTGGTCTCAAGCTCCCAGGCTCAAGCGATCCTCCTGCTTCAGCCTCCCAAAGTGCTGGGATTACAGGCACGAGCCACCACACCTGCCCTACGTTTGTGTTTTTCTTTATTCAAGAGTTTTGAGGCAGATGGCAGAAACAGGGAACAGGAAATTCTGGGAAAATCATTAATTACTACTTCATAGTGATAGTAGTGCCCTGCTAATCACTTACGGCCAGGCCCAACTCATTCACCTCTTTTGGTTTTCACTACTTAACACAGTGCCTGGCACACAGTGGACATTCAACATGTGCTTTGAGATAATGATGTTGACAGTGTCACCCAAGAGACATCTGGGTGGGTCTGGACCTCATCCCAGACCTGGGTCTAGACCTCATCCCAGATGTGGCTTGTGAGTTCTTGGGCAAGTCCCTTGAAATCTTGCTGCCTCCATTTACTCATCTGGAGGACACAAGGACTTATCTCACTGGGTCATGAGTAAGACCAATGAGTGAGCCATAAAGGACTTGAACCAGTGTGCTCCAGAAGCGTGAGCTCATATCATTATCATCATTACTCGTCCTGAGAGCTCTGTTCCCATGAGAAACCTCTCCCTGTCTCAGCCACAGGCCCCTAGGGTTGGTGGACAGAGATGCCTGGGATATTAGACACAGGGCTTTGCCAGACAGAAGCCTAAGCCCATTGTCCTGAGCAGTTATGCTCAAAGTTCTCTGAACCTCCTCTTACCCATCTTTTCTTTTCTTTTTTTTTTTTTTTTTGAGTTGGACTCTCACTCTGTCGCCCAGACTGGAGTGCAGCGGCCGGCCACCGCAGCCTCGACCTGCTGGGCTCCAGCGATCCTTCCGCCTCAGCCTTCCAAGTAGCCGGAATTACAGGCACGCGCTACCATGCCCGGCTGATTTTTTGATTTATTGTAGAGATGAGGTCTCGCCAAGTTGCAC
>CAUYQG010071661.1:0-24534 GCA_963574415.1 Tarsius wallacei | reverse complement strand
ACCTAGCCGGGCTCGGTGGTGGCTCAGCCTGTAATCCCACGCCTTTGGGAGGCTGAGGTGAGTGGATTGCCTGAGCCCGCGGGTTCAAGACCCGCCTGGGCAAGCGAGACCTCATCTCTACAATAAATCAAAAAATTAGCCGGGTGTGGTAGCGCGCACCTGTAGTTCCAGCTACTTGGAAGGCTGAGGGGGAAGGATCGCTGGAGCCCAGCAGGTTGAGGCTGCGGTGGCCGCTCCCGGCCAGTCCAGTCTGGGCAACAGAGTGGGACTCCAACTCAAAAAAAAAAAAAAAAAAGGAGAACAGTAATAAACAGACCTGACTTAAGTTACCAATAGCAGACAACATTTGATAGAAATCATTTTATTCTCCTTCCTATGTCATCAATAGTGAATAGTGAATATATTCATTAAGAAGCTGATGTTTTGTAATTTACACAAGTCTCTAAAGAGTCTTTAGGCCAAATCAAGAATAGTCAAGGAACAAAGTAAAGAATCTTAACAAAACCTCAACATTCAAAAGAAGAAGAAATATTTCAGCAAGAAAAAAGTCATTGAAATCTACATTTACATTACAATGATTTTCTCATCAATGCACTGATATAAATCAATAAAAAATCCTAAAGGAACTGAGAGGAAATGACAAAGGCATCAGTCGTCCAAACTCCCTTCTAATACCAGAATACCTTTTTACAAAAATCCCTGAAAGAATAATAACAGACACATCTTCAACATTTGCTCTGCACCAATCACTGTGGCAAAATTCACATGAATTTTTTCCTTGAACACTTGTAATAACTTAAGAAATAGACACCATTATTATTCCCGTCATACAGATCAATAGACCAAGGCGTGGACTAACTTGCCCAAAGAAACCCAGCTAAGGTTGTAAGGGAAGCTTTGGAAATTAAACTGTAACAGAGCTTCTCAACATTTTCCCTTATTGCCCTGCTAAGAAGCCTTTTTAGACCTTTATTTTCCTAATCATACTCCATAAAATTTTAATATTACAGACACCTGAATATATGTTATATGCTATATGTATGTCTATGCTTAAAAAAAGAGTAAAAAGATTTTTTTGTTCCCCAAGAACCACTTTCCATTTCCTTGGAGGTACCATGGCCCCCATCGGGAATGCATGCCCAGTACTCAAGCCATCCAATGCTACAAGGGAGGAATTGGCAGTCGTAGGATGCAGGAAGCTGCCAGGGAAGGGGGCGAGGAGAAGTGCCATCACAACAGATACCTGATCCTAAACCAGGAGAAGTGAGGACTAGTTGGAGGCTCAAACTTCACCTGCCTGTAGACTACTCATATACCTAATCCTGACCTGTACCCCACATCTCAATAATTAAAAAAAAATTTTTTTTTAAGTCACTGTGGCTCCCGTGTGTACTCAGCACTTGAAATGTGACAGTTGTGACTAAGATGTGCTGTAAGATTTCAGGATGGAAACAAGAATGTTAAATAGTTCACTAATAATTTTTGACATTGATTACATGTTGAAATGAATATACTTGGTGAAATAAAATGTATTGCTAAAATTCATCCTATCTGCTTCTTTTCTACTTGTCTTAATGAGACAACTAGAAAGTTTCCAAGTGTGCTATGTGGCTCACCCTTGTGGAAGTGCAGCTCCAAATCTTTATGGGGATACTCCTTAACAGGAAAAGCTTTCTCACAAAGCAATCTTGGTGCTATCAGACAATTTCAGCTGGGTTGTTTTGGTTTTCTTCCATGCACACAGCTGCTATCTAATTTTTAACACCTAAGTAGTACAAAATAAATCTAGTTGCTTCTCTAAGTGTCAATTCTTCAAATATCCAAATAGAGCCATCATGTTGTCACATTCTGAACTACACTTACCAAGCTGACGTATGATACCAGCCTGGTTGTGCCTTCTCTCCAACAGTTCACACACTGACGTCCTAATCCCCAGTACCTCAACATGTGACAGGGCCTTTAAAGATGTGATTAAGTTAAAAGGTCTTAAGTATGAGCCTTAATCTAATATGTCTAGTGTCCTTATAAGCAGAGGAATTTTGAGGCCAAGGCAGGAGAATTGCTTGAGGCCAGGAGTTCAAGACCAGCATGGACAATATAGGGAAAACCTGCCCCCCACCCAAAAAAAAAATTAGCTAGGCTTGGTGGTATATGCCGATAGTCCCAGCTACTCAGGACGCTGAGGCAGAAGGATCCCTTGAGCTAAGAGATTCAAGCCTGCAGTGAGCCAAGATTATGCCACTGCACTCCAGTCTGGGTGACACAGGGAAACCCCTGTCTCTAGAAAAATAAAAAAAAAACGAAATTTGGATACAGACACATACAGAAGGAAGATGCTGTAGAGACACAGGGGAAAGTTAGCCATCTACCAGTCAAGAAGAGAGGTCTGAAACACAACCTTCCTTCATGGAGGGAAGCAACCCTACTGACACTTTGATCTTCAACTTCTGGCCTCCAGAACTGCGAGGAAATAAATTTCTATCGTTTAATCCACCCAGTCTGTGGTACTTTTATTATGGCAGTCCCAGTAAACTACTACAAAGTATAACCATAAATCTCAAGGCTAATGTCAAGAGCCAGTCCACAGATCCACAGCACATTCTTTAGCACCACTGTCAGAAAGTCTATTGGCCAAGGTAGACTACAATTCTGACTCCACAGAAATTCTCATGGTCTTAAGCTATTACAAGAGAACACACATGAATACAATAGAGGCATGCACTTCTAAACTAATCAATACTACAGAGTCAACAAGGAAAAATAGCAAGGATATTCTACAGGCATTGCCCAAGACTTGCATCAGGAAGCAGAAGTGTCAAAAACAGCAAACAGGTATACTGGGGGCACAGCTATGCAAGGGAAGAAGAACTCTAAGGGTCAAAGAAAATCAGATGTGCTTCCCATCAAACAAAACATAAGCAATGCAGCTCTGACTATGAAATAAAAACAGTAAAAGGGTAGTGTTGAATGCTGTGTGTGGGATTAAGATCAGTGAAGTAAAGTGTCCATGTATCATTATCCATGAGAATTTTCCTCCATTGGTTTGTCCAGTCTGAAATTTTCCCAGATTTAAAAAGTAGAGGGGATTAAGAAGGTCTAGAGTAGAGAAAGTACAATAGTGAAAAGAAGCATCATTAAGATACTTGCCTTTTGCTGACAAGTCTAAAAATCCCTTTTAACATAATGTAGGAAAAAGTTGGATGCAAGGTCCTTCACATACCATGGAAGTACTTCAGATACTCTACTAGCGAACAAAAGAAAAGCCCAGATCCCTGATCAACCAAGATGCTCACTGTTTAGTAGTGGTATCCCATGAAATAACTGATTAAGAAACTTTTGGCAATGTCTGAAGATAATTTTGGTTGTCACTGCTGGTGATTTTACTACTGGCATCTAGTGGATAGAGCCCAGGGATACTGTTACACATTCTATAGTACACAGGTTCAACTCAACAGCAAAGAATTACTAGGCCCAAATGTCAATGGAGTCAAAGTTGAGAAAATGACTTTAATGCTTTCCTGTTGACTCTGTAAGTCTAAAATCCTGGAGAGACCTAAAAGTATGCACACAGGTCCTTGCCATCCTTCCAGCCACACTGAGTCACATTTCCTATTTGGTTATTCTGCCTCTGCCCTTCAAAGTCCCATGTTCCTTGTCTCTTTGGAACACCCACGCCTGCTGTTCCCTCTACCTGATACATCCTTGTCCTCATGTTGGTCTAACTCCTACTTATAACTCAGGTGTTTTCATAAATAGAATTTTCCAGAGAAACCTTCTACGCTTCTTACACTCACTTGTACTTTTTTTTTGGTAGCACTTATCACAGTTATAATGAAATATCTTTACCTCTATTTGTTCAGCATCTGTCTCCCCCATAAGAACAGGCACCAAATCATTTATCATCACAAATCCACAACACTAGCACAATGTCTAACTTATAAGAGGCATCAATACATTTGTAAAGTGTGAATATTGAATGAATAGATGAATGGGTGGATGGATATTGCAGGAAATACAGCAAGGAAGATTCTGAAAAATATCACTTGCAAGTTGCCAGTTGTCACAGCAAGAGAAATTTCAAAGCAGCGACGAAGGCAGAAAAAGGATTTAGAGGGCTGAGAAGGAGTAGGTGGGAAGTAAGTACAGGGAGACGGTGAGGGTAAGGTATACTTTCATTGTGGAGGAAAGGTGATGAGGGAGAGGGCAGTGACCACAGGAGGAATGAGGTCTTGGGGGGCATTGTGTTGGTTTTTATGTTGGGATTTTTATGAGTAAAGGCATATTAATATACTCTTAAAAGAGCTTCAACTGAGGGGAAATTTTTACTGTCAAAAGAAGATCAGGAACGGTAGAAAATAATGATGTTAGGATTCAGAGTTGCCAGGAAGGATGGGCTGCAGAACAGAAATGGAGAAGGTGAGGTATTTCCAGGTAGAAGAATGGAGGTGGCCCAAGTCCATTAAGCTAGCAGTGGGGAAGGGAGAAAGCTAAAAGTATTGTCCCAATGACTCCCATTGCATCTGTACAGAGGGAATTATGGAGGTAAAAGTTTTATTACAAATAAAATTTCAGAATTACATATTTTATTTGCTATTCTCATTTTAGCAATAACGCACATATATTCATTTTCCTCCTCATGAATCATTATTGTGATAGAATGTTTTCACAACGATCAATCTTTTGTTCTGTCACTTTCAACATTTCTGAATTTCTCTAAGGGCAATTTCCATTACAATATTTGGGTGCACGTATAAGCATCTTTTTCAGAAAACAGGAACCAATCCAGATTACGACATGCAAATACATTAAGCATTATATTTTTTCAACCTATATTGAGTCATAATGGAGTATACACTTAATCTTAAGCCATATTTAGACCTTAGATGAAATCAGTACTAAACCAGCAGTCAGCTCTGCATTGCTAATAAATATTTTCCTTCTCAAACTCACATGGAGAAACCCCATATAAGAAGGCCACTGAGCCCCTTAGGACTTCAGGATATTCCAGATGAAATGGAAGGACATGGGTGTGGCTGTCCAATAAACACCACACAATAACACAAAGGCCACAGAGGAATAGTGGAGCATAACTTTCCTCCAGGTCTACCTCAAGGCTGCATGTTCTCCTGTGTGAACCTACTGTGAGCCACACACACACCAGACCATTTCTTCATTCCACAAGTATTTCCTGAGCACCAGCACCTACTGAGTACCAGACCTATGCTCTCCCCTAGGGAAAGAAGACAAGAAATATAAAGCTATAGCCCTTCAGAAACCCTGGTATAGTAGGGATATAGCCAAGGTATACATCTACCTCCCTACACAGGTCATCTGGATCTGGCCTGTCAGTTGACATTACCTTGTATTTCAGGCTATCCTGCATCTTGCTTGGGAGCAGATGACTCACCCTCTACACTTCCTCCATGCCTACCATATTCTTAATCTTTCTTGACCCATGATTTCCATGAGAATCCATAAAAGCAGCCTTCATAGGAATCCAGAAAAAGACAACCTTTGCAAGTATGTTGGAAAGATAAAAAAGTAGAGTAGCATATATGAATCTTGCAGTGTACCAAAGTGTCACTTTTAGACAATGAAAACAATACCTTTGTTGTAACACCATTCCCAAATATCTGTTTTCATGTGCTTGTTTCCTCACTCACTGACTGACATAGAACATCTGTAAAGATTCTAGAGCCGCAGGGCTCAGTGGCTCAGCCTGTAATCCCAGCACTTTGGGAGGTGAATGGATTGCCTGAGCCTGCGGGTTCGAGATACACCCGGGTAACTTGGTGAGACCTCATCTCTACAATAAGTCAAAAATCAGCTGGGCATGGTAGCACGCACCTGTAGTTCCAGTTACTTGGAAGGCTGAGGCGGAAGGATCGCCAGAGCCCAGCGGGTCGAGGCTGCAATGGCCGGGAGCATGCCACTGCACTCCAGTCTGGGTGACAGAGTGAGACTCCAATTCAAAAAAAAAAGATT
This sequence comes from Tarsius wallacei, assembly GCA_963574415.1. Taxonomy (NCBI): domain Eukaryota; kingdom Metazoa; phylum Chordata; class Mammalia; order Primates; family Tarsiidae; genus Tarsius; species Tarsius wallacei. Next base: position 18,549 of record CAUYQG010071661.1, on the reverse strand, counting down.
TTAGGGTCTACACTGGCCTCTGTACTGCAAAGCAGCAATGAAGTTTGCCCATGTTCACATATCTTGCATAGTGTAAACAAAAATGAACTTTGTATATATACCATTAAAATAACTATTTTGAAGACACCGTAAAGTTGAGTTTATAGGGATCTAAGCTTCATTAATATGAATTCTAAATCATGGGATTCTTTGGAGAATTCAATTAATTTCTTTCAATGTGTATTTGTTTGGACTCTATTAAAAGTTTTTTGATACCTAAAGGGTCCTGTTTGGTGACACCATAGTACTGGAAAATACCTTGAATTTAACCAAAAGACCTAGTTTTAAATTCTGATTCTGGCTCTTACTAATTGCATGTCCTTGGGCAAATCACAACTCACTAGCCTCAATTTACTTCTACGTAAAATGGAAAAGAACCCTTGCTATTTTCCTACCACCCAAGATGATCTTGATGACTGAATGGGGATAAATATGGCCACAAATGCTTTAAAAGTATAAGGGTCTGATATTACGACTCACTCTAAATACTGAATTCCAGAGGCAATAGTATAGCAAAACTCTATTTTACAACTGTAGTATTAAATGAGAAAACTACATGGGATGATTAGGTGATTATTGTATATTAGGACTGAAAGTTGTCAAATCCTAGAACTATAAAAGGTCATATCAAGTACAGGAAACAGAAATCCCTCTCAAATTTTGAAGATAAAGGGAAGTAATACAGATAAGTAAGCACTTGACAGAATCACCGGAAGGGTTGGAGAAGTAGGCTTCAGGTAGGGTCTCCATGAATGACCCCAGAACACTGTAGCAAAGACCCTTATGGAGAACTATAGTCCCTACCATATTAAAAAAGATGAGAAATCAAGAGGAAACTACCAGGGTCTAAAACATGCCAACTTAGTTGAAGACAAGGGAAGCATAAGCTAAGAACAGGGAGGGAGTGGCCACTGTCACCAATGCCTCTCAGATATGTTGGAGAACTATTACAGAAGATGCCAACTATTTTAAGATCTCACATAACTGTAAAAACAACCCAAAAGATGCAGGAAGGTAGCTTTTATAACAATTCCCCACTCTAGATCTCATGGGTGTGTATCTATTTGGTAGAACTTAATTTTCAGCCAAAATATTAGCTGCAAGGGAGTATGGTAAATGTCCAGACTTTGTATTATAGGAAGTCCTACTAAGAGGATGTAGGAGTGGATGCAAAGTGAGATTTTAAACCATATCCAACACAGCACACCTGAGGAAGATCATGGTTAACATCTATAATTTATATTTCAATCTACCAGAATAATTGCTGTTTTGCTCTATGGTTTCCCAGCTTTTTGAGCTTATAAGGCCTCTTCTATAAAATGAATTAGACTTAACTTTCTCTTACCTTTTTTATAGACAAGTTCTAAAGAAAATTTTACCTTTTCAAATGGCAAAACAAGCTCTTAATTTTCTAGGATATCTACCATGACCAGTTCAGGTGTTTTCTTTGCTAAGTAAATCATTTTTCATGTTCATTAAACTTCAATGTAATAAAAAGATAAAAACATTAACCAAATGGTGTAAACGAAAAAAGGTATTGAAATAAAAAACAGATCTAGGATGCTTTTAATTCTGTTTTAATACCAATACTCATTTTTATGTAATTTTATATAATTGTTTCCCAATTTATAATAATTTAGTTTTTGATAAATGTATAGAGTTAGTCATCAGTTATTACATATGCCTAGACATTTTTTTTTCAGAATACAAATTACAATTAAACTTCCCAAAGGTAAAATTGACACATGGGAAAGATAATAAAATCAAAATTAGATCTTAAAATTATCAGAGGGGAACCCAAACAACTCCGAAAGAGCCTAAGTATCCTTTATATCCTGTTTCAGTTAGATTTTTACAAAAATCGATAGTTTCTTTATGGTCATATACGTTAAAAAAAAAAAACACCTTAAAAATATGCTTCTGTTTTTTTCTGATTAAAGGATGATGTAGAGTAAACAGGGGAAGGATTAGATGGAATACATTGTGAAATTTGTCTGAGTATATGGAATTTATTATATGCTCTGAAAGGTTACATGAACCTAATATTAGCTCCAGTAACAGGAAAACTAACGTTTTCCATTACCAAGGATTTGTTATTTAAGTGAGGACCCATAGCATTAGTCAACAATTCATAATCAATCCCGTACATTTTCTTTTGGCACTTCTTGTTCATGATAACATGAAACAATTCTGATAAGAAAACACTTAACAAAAGGTTACCAAGTTCAACATTAAAAAGCAAAATTTCCTGTCATATATACATGACAGGAAACAGCCACACACACGCATATATATATATATATATATATATATGACAGGAAATATATATATGTGTGTGGATGTTTCCTGTTCTATATATATGACAGGAAATTTTGCTTTTATATATCATTATATCATTGCAGGTAAATATAATTTGAAGCTCTTTATTGATGGGCTAAACCTCAAGGGAAGCTAATAGACACAGCAAATTATCCTAACGCACTATAGGTACAAAATATCAGGGTCAGGCAAGATAAGAGAGAAAAACCTATGAGAGAAAAATATATTCTAGCAACCACACTGTACTGACCTGCTTTGCTATGTCAATAACAGCCTGTAGGCATTAAATTTTCTCACTAAATTACTAGACCTGCTGCATCCCCCAGACTTCACCTTGGGATAGATAAGAACCTAATTAATGGCCATCCAAACTGAAGATAAGTCATTTGTGTTGTTATTGTTCAAAAGGGTCAATTGTACAATAATAAAAATGCTTTAGACTGAAGAAGTATAGCTTAAATTTCATTCAAAATAAAAATAAATTTATTAGCTTAAAAACAGGCAAAGCCAATCTATGGAGTTAGAATCAGGGTAAGGGTCACCCTCAGGATGGGGTGTAACGACTGGAAGAGAAGCACCAGGAATTCTGGGTCAGCGATGCTGTTTCTTGATCTGGTGCTGGTAATATGGGAGTGTTCACTTTGTGAAAACTGATCCCGCTGGACATGATTTGCACATTTTACTGTATGCATGTTATGCTCTGGTTTTTTTTTAAAGCTTAAAATAGCTTTATTAACTCACTTGGAAAAATTTATATACTTACATTTAGATTACAGTAATTACTAAGTGACATTGAGAAATTCACAAAGCTCTTTGGACATGAGAAATGGATATATCTGGGTATATTTAAGCAGCCCTTCAGAGGGCACCTGCTAGCCTTCAAATCTAAACTGCCTCGCACTCTGTCGGTGCCCCAACCCACATCCGCTGGCTATGAACTGGGATGTTTTGTCCTTGTTTCCAACAACCATTCCAAAATGAATGCTACTAAATTCCCACCTCATGAACTATTCATCATTTTGGAAACTGGAACTGTAGACTCCACATAATACAAAATTTTTAGCTAAGGTTTTGTATAGATGCAGGGAAATGTAGTAGTATGTAGTCATATAGTAGTATTTTTTTAAATTATCTGTTTTAACCAGGTTCGGTGGCTCAGCCTGTAATCCTGTGCTTTGGGAGGCTGAGATGAGTGGATTGCCTGAGCCCGCGGGTTCGAGACCCGCCTGGACAACTTGGCGAGACCTCATCTCTACAATTAATCAAACAAATGAGCCAGGTGTGGCTAAGCGCGTGCCTGTAGTTCCAGCTACTTGGAAGGCTGAGGCGGAAGGATCGCCAGAGCCCAGCAGGTCGAGGCTGCAGTGGCCAGGAGTGGCCACTGCGCTCCAGTCTGGGCAACAGAGTGAGACTCCAACTCAAAAAAAAAAAAAATTACCTGTTTTAGCTGGGGTTTGTTGTTGTTGTTGTTGTCTTGAGGTGGGTGGTGGTAAAGGAGGAAGTTACTTGTTTCAAATCCACAGGGCATTAATCCAAATCCAATCCTGAGTTTCCTTAGACTTTCCCTCAAACAACCTAGCCAGTCTAGAAATTACAACTTTTGAATGTTAAACTATGCTTGCAAGACAGGATGTACAATGTCAGATTAAATATAATATTATATACATATATATACATGTGCATGTGTGTGGAATTTAAGTAGAAATAAACCTATAAAACTTAAATGATTCGTAAACTGATTTGCTTTAGAAAGAATAGGTCCTACTTTGCATTATGTAGATTCACTTTCTCTGAGACACCAGAACCTTTTAAAGGGGTAAAAAAAGAAATCTGATTTTTTTTCTCTCCAAATTATAAAATATAAAATCAAAACACACATTAAAGGGAATGGAAGTAAGACTACATCTTCCCACTTGAATAGGAGAGTCGCATAATGCATAGCTAGCACCTTGAAAAAGTTCATGTCCCTCTTACTGGTGGGGGGCAATAATTTTTAAGCATGTTTTATTGTGTTTCCTGTGTCAGGAGGGTTTCCTGTATGTCAGGCATGATACAAAGCGATGCGTAAGCATTCATTCATTTAACCTTAACAGCTGTTCTGTGAGGTAGGAAATATTGCAATGTGCATATTACAGTGGAAGAAACTGAGATTGGGAAGCATTAGGTGACTTGCCTACAGTAAGAACTGAATTTGGAAGGTGAAAGTGAAGAAAAAGAAAAGAACAAATAAAGACCCTTCCATCCCCCGGAGGTTGTGGGATAAAGAGATAGGGGCAAATCAGGGGTCAGGGACCTATTTTACCGTTTCCACATATTCTCTTGTCCTCCAAATCCTGCCCAATATACAGCAAGGCCAAGGTCCAGAGAAGAAAGGGGCCACTCTCACAACCTCCTGAGCTCCCCAGTTTAAACGGCAAAAGTAACGGTTCTTCCAGTCTATCTCGCCAGAACTCCCCTACTCCTTTCTACCCTACCCCTACAAAACAAAAGCAAGGATATAAAGTTGCATTTGTTAATATCATCAGTGAAACAGGTAGCCATCAAAGGTCAGTCCTTTATCTGCTTGCGAAATTCAAAGGACAGGTTTAGCCTTGATGTTCAGACTATATACACCATTAGTTTCAAAACATTGAAGGAATCCAAACAGCCCACCCACCCACAGACTCAGGACCTCCAGATCACTCCACAATTAGGCAGCAAAAGGGTTAAAGTTTGGCCCTGGTGCAACAGGGTGTCCCCAGGACTCTGTTCTATCACCCACCTGCTGTCTGTTGCGACTGGTTAGTACCTATGTTAAAGCTTTTGCCGACTACCTTTAGAGCAGCCACCAGCTTCACCATGACTTTGGCAGGTGACCAACAAATTATGCATGGCACTACATCTGGGTGACATCTTCTATCCCATATGGTGGTCAAGACAATAGGACTGGTGATTTCAGTGTTTTAATCACTTAAGGAACAAGAGATAATTTCTCCACAATCCTAAATAGCCCCGAACTCATCATTTTTGTTTTTGCTGTTATTGTTGTTGTTGTTTTTAAATCAGAGTCTCACTGTTACTGAGCCTGGACTGCAATGCCACAATCACAGATCACCAGAGCTCGACTTTCTGGGCTCAGGAGATCTGCTTCGGCCTCCTGAGAAGCTGTGACTATAGGCACACACTACCAATTTGTTTGATTGTTTTGTAGAGATGAAGTCTCACTATATTGTGTAGGTTGGTACTGAACTCCTGGGCTCAAGCAATCCTCCTGCATCAGCCTCCCAAAGTGCTGGGATTACAGGTATGATCCATCGCACCTGGTCATTTCTAAATGCCCTATAACATTACTACAATTTTGCACGAGAAGCTGCAAAGGTTCAAAGCAGCTAAGCGATTTCCCTAAAGTCAGGCAGATTACTGGTCAAAGAACTAGCAGGTACACCAAGGTCTTTGACTCAAGATCTAGTTCTTTTCTGTCTTCAACACACAATCTCACTGAGATGCAATGTAAATAGCCAGATAACCTAATGCAGCTTGATTCTGGAAGGGTCAGTCTGAGCTGGGAAGAGTAGAGGAGGTGATGCCTCAGGATGATAAAGGCAACACAAAGAAAATCTGGGTCCCTTGTAGTCCCCAGATCACCATGGAGACCAAGCAATCCGCAGAACTTGCAAGATAGTGTATCATATTCTGGATAACTTCATTCCTCAGTGTGGTCCAGCCTTTCTTTTTATTTATTTTATTTATTTTTATTTTATTTTATTTTATTTTTGAGTTGGAGTCTTACTCTGTTGCCCAGATTGGAGTGCAGTGGCCACTCCCGGCCACCGCAGCCTCAACCTGCTGGGCTCCGGCGATCCTTCTGCCTCAGCCTTCCAAGTAGCTGGAACTACAGGCGCGCGCTACCACACCTGGCTAATTTTTGATTAATTGTAGAGATGAGGTCTCGCCAAGTTGCCCAGACGGGTCTCGAACCCGCGGGCTCAGGCAATCCACTCACCTCAGCCTCCCAAAGTGCGGGATTACAGGCTGAGCCACGGAGTCTGGCTCAGGCTTTCTTTTTAAAAAGACCTGAGATTCTACTGGCCTTGCCCTTAGTGCCTACATCCTTCCAGAAGTGCTTCCTGGGAAACTTACTGCTGCTATGCTCTGAGGGAGTTCTTTTCACCTTCTTCGGGTGATGTCTGACTAATGCCTCTCTGTTACTCTCAGTGCATCACTCATAATCTCCCCCTCATTGTTTTTGGTTATTTATGTCTACCTCACCTAGAATATAAGGTTCGTAACAGCAAGAATTTTATCTCCTTTCTTCACCACCTTACAATCTAATCTAGGGCCGGTACTAATAGGTGAGCAAGAAATATTTGTTACATAAATGTATAGAATACAAATCATCTACTTGGATATATCAAAATGTATTTTCACAGAAGACCTTCATTCTTGAAGTGACATTGATATTTTCTCCCAAATAAGAAATTACAGATAACTATTTAACATACAGTTTAAAGTCATCATTATATAGAAATTCAGAGCTTATGTTAAAACTCCCTTTATCCTGCAAAATCTCTCTTTTCCCTCTGTCCTTCACCCTCTTCCTCTATAAATCTATCATCACATTACCTTTCTACTTAAGAACCTCAAGATAGGAAAGACTTTATTTCTTGTTGAACTGCATTTTGTTTTTCCTTGACACAAAGCATTTAATCTGTGTCTGGGTTTATTGTATTGATCCTACTTCATTTACAAAAAAAAAAAAATCTGTCCCAATTAGACTAGGACAGAAAGAAAATTATGAAGACCATGGTAAAAAGATGCATGTTTACATCCTTGCCTACAGCATTTAATAATTGGCATGAGCTTTCAAGGAAGCTGTGGCTCATACTCCAAGTTCTGTTTGCGCTTCCAGCTGGACAAAATATAGACACAGACGCACTCAGCTAAGTAATTGGATTCGCTACCTGGAATATTTAAATTGTTTTCAGACACTGGAAAATGGCTTAAGAAGATTAAAGAAAAACACCCTAGAGGATAACAGGCTATAATTTACTAGGTGGAAAATCTTTTCAGCAAGAAGAACGCCTCATTCTCCTACAATTCTTCCTGATTAAGAGATGTATTAGTCATTTGGACCTTCCTTAGCGCCTGGCAGCTCAGATTCATTTCAGTTGTTCTTATCAAACCGTTTGAATGACACCCAGAACATAAAATTGATACCCCTTATGTTCTCCATCCGAAGATCCGCATGTTTTCAGCGGTATTACTAATGTAAACGTTTTGAAGGCAATTGAAGTGGAGGAGAGGGAGAAGTCATTTGAAGAGCTGGGGTCTGGACTGCATGAGAAGCACTGAAGACCCCGGCGCTGGGCTGGGCTCTGCTTGACCCAGCAAAAGCTGCAGGTAAATCGTGGGGGGGGATCTTCACGTGTCTTGTTTCAAGCAGAAGCCTCCAGTCAGCTCAGACCTCCAAAACTAGCCCTCCGCCACTTGCCTGCAGGTCCACTGCACACTTCACGACCCCTGGGGGCCCCCCTTCGGTTCACTAGCCCTGCCCAGGTGTTTCCCCGCAGCCCCTTCTCAGGGCCCCTCACTCTGGAGCCAGGTGCTGAAGTTTGACATCAACGACCACCTGTCGGCTGGACCGCTGTGTCCTCTGCCTCGTGGGCTCCCACAAAAGCGCTAGGAGGGCTAGGCAATCACTAAACAGTTTCGGACTTCCGGGCCTTTCCTTCTTGAAACCCGGCGAGAGAGGTAACAGAGGGTGCGTCCGCGGGCGGAGAGGGGCGCGTCTTGCTCACATCCGGCGCTTTCCAGCTGATCCCAACTTCACGCTCTCCTCTTTCCAAACTCTCAGGACCCGTCACCAGGCAAAGCCTGCCTGCCCCTCCGGCTCCACTGGCCAAAAAGATTCAAGACCCTCAGGAGGCGCTCGCCAGACCCAGAAAGGATGTCAACTACTCAACCCCAAGGACCCAGGAGCGCGCGCAAAGCTCCTGCCCTTTGCCATCCGCCTTGGCAGACGCCAACCTGTGCTCCCGGAGGCCGCCCTTGCCCGCTCCCAGTGCGCCCATTGCATAACGCGCCCCTCGCCCCACCCCCACGCCGCCCGCCCTGCCCTGTGCCCGGGCCGGCGCCCCGAGCCCGGCCGCCCCAATACTTACATCCTCCCATTTGACGAATTTGGTGCCCTTCTTGAGGCTGTCCGACACGCACACGGGCTTGAGTTGCAAGGCGTGCACTCCGGGTTGAGCCCCGGCCATCTGGGCTCATCGGGGCTCCGGACGGCCCGGGCAAGCGCGGCAGGGACGGGCGCGGGGCGCGGGCTCCTTTCTCTGCTCCGGAGACACTCGACTCTGCTCCTCTGCTGGCCTCCCCTGGCCTCCCGGCCTCCGCAACTCGCTCTGGCGCGGCTCAGCAAGCGGGGCGCGCGGGAGCGCAAGGCCGGGTCATGTCCCAGGCGGGACGCGGGGTCGGGAGCCCGCGGTGAATGAGGAGCCTCGGAAGGCGAGGAGAAGCCAAGCCAAGCAGCCGAGGCTGGCAGCCGCCGCCGATATTGCTCCTCCGCCGCCGCCGCCGCCTTAAAGCGCACCATTCAGCACATCCTCTATACACAGAGGGAGAGAGCGAGTGACACACGCCCGGCACCCCCCCCCCCCGCCCCTTCCCCCTCCTCTCTCCTCCCTCCTCCCTCCTCCCTCCTCCTCCAGCTCCCCCCTCTCCCTTTCCCCGCCACCCTCGCTCTCTCGGTCCTTCCTTCCCCCCGCGGCTCCCAGCCCAACTTTGCGCGCTGGGTCAGGCGCCAGGAAGCGGGGACGCAGCGGCACCTCCTGGCTCCCGGGCCCCACTGCAGCCAACGCCTGCCTTCCGCACGCCCTCTGAGCATGCCCCGTGCCCTGGTTGCAGGGGTGTCCTGGAGCCCTGCGCTCCTCGGGGTTTTCTGGGGAACTTGGGCGCGAGCCCAGGAGCGTCTTTGGGTCCTAACCGGGTGGGAAAAGGGGGCCGTCGGGAGATACCAGAGAGGCAGTCCACAGCTTTCTGCCCTCGCTGGAGCGCTCCAGCGCCGACCGCGAAAGACGATTATTATTTACCAGCAGAGAAGAGTGCAGCTGGAGAAAGAGAGCCTTGGAGAGAGCTCTTTGGAGAAAGCTCATCGCGCCTGAGAGTTTGCCTCGCGCCTATCTGGAAGCCCGGGCCAGCAGTTAACGTTGTGCTTTTGAGGGAAGCAAAGGTTGTATTTCCCAAGGAAGAGAGAAGGTCCCCTCTCCCTCTCCTCTCCGTGTGCAGGGTGTGGGGAGGGGTGGAGGGTAGGGGTCTGTCTTATTTATAGAAACGTGCCTATTTAGGAACATAGGTCCAGGAATGTCTGTCTTCACTCATTCAACAAACATTTCTCATTTCAAGGAAGAAAGGGAGAGAAGAAAGGAGTGGGGGTGGGGGAGGCAGGGAGAGACAAAGGGAGATCAGAATGTATAAAATTGTAAAGACTGATAATACCAAGTGTTTGAGAAACTGTGGAGCAACTGGAACTCTCATGCATTACGGTAGGGAGTAATAACCATTTCTTATAAAGTTAAACTTTTACTTATCACACACCCAGAAATTGCACTCCTAGGTATTTGCCCAAGATAAATGAAAACGTGTCCACAGGGACTTGGACTGCACTGTTAATAACTTTCTTCTTAATTGACCCAAACTGGAAAGCTCAAATGCCAATCAACAGGTGAGAGAATAAACAAATTATGGTATGTCCAAACAATGGAATACTGTTCTGCAATATAAAAGGCACCTGCACATAGCTGAATTACAGACTTTAAGCTTAGTGAAAGAAGCCGGACACAACAAACCACATGCTGTATGATTAAATTTGTAGTATTCTAAAATAGGTGAGCTATTCTTTGTTGACAAAAAGGTTGCCTGTGGTCAGGGGTAGGCAGATATTCGCAGGGAAGGGACACCAGGGATCTTTTGAGCATGTCAGAAATGTTCTATAATGTGTGTGTATCTTTGTCAAGCTTAAAGAACTGTACACCTAAAATGAGTTCATTTTCTTGTAAGTAAATTATATCTCAAATAAGGTTGATTTGGTGGTTTTTCTTCTTTGAAAACCTTGCCCATGTCAGGTCTTTCTGCCTGCTCCCAAGATCTATAAGGCCCAATATTTATAAATTCAGTCAAAAGATTATTTTAAAAATTCATTGAGGAAATTTGCTATTAAATATTTCAATATATTTACAAAATACTGGTCACCATCTGTGCACTCACCACTATAATTATCACCATGGATAACTTGATGAACAAGACTCCTGACTTCTGCTGTCTTTGGGGGTCTTGCCTTGTGCTTAGAAGCCACTCACTACAAACAATTTTGTGAAAAACCGGCTTACTTCATTTTGATAACATGTCACTAAATTAAAACCTTAATATGGTATCCACAGTCCCTCTAATCAGCAGCATTGACTTGCTATTACCTCACAGAAGATACCACTCGTTCTCACATTGATTTTCTTCACTTTAGAGAAATGCAACAAGGTCCCAGGCCTTCTCAATTGTCCTTACAACTGATCAACTGATCATAGCGAATTGTTTTATTCCTTTCCTTTCTTTGTTTCTCTCAATCTTTTGTAATCCACTAGAAAGATTATTGGGCAAATATATTTCACCTATCAGTGGTTTAGAGAGGCAAGATGGGGGTTTCTCAATGAAAGAGGAATTTGGAGGGTTAGACATGGGATCTGAGCAAAAAAGAGAAGGTAGAAGGAGCCTCCTCATATCAGCTTATTACACCATAATTTTTTGCTTCTTGTCCCTCTTATGTTCACACATTTTGCCTTGTGACCTTGTAGTTTTTACTAGACACACTGTGTATGTGTCCACCCCATTGATGTGGGACAGTGTGACTTGCTTTGGCAAAATGTAACATGAGCAAAGATGTAACATGAGCAAAAGCTCAAAATATGCTTGTGAGGTTGAGTGTGCTTGTGAGGTTGAGTGAGATTGTGTGGGTTTCTTAACATTTCCATAAGATAAACATGCCTCAGGGATCCTCTGATCTGAGAAGAGACATATGGGATAAACCTAGGTTCAGTTTCCAGCTTGGAGGCAAGTCCAAAGGGGACTAGATCTGCCAGGCCTAGCCACCTGCAGAGCCATGAGCTTGACAGTAAATACTTGTTGCTGAATGCCACTGACTCATTTGTTAGGCACCATTATCATGGTGATGGATGACTGAGTGTTTCATCTAGCATTCTTGATTCCTCCCAGCTGTTGCTGTGAATATGAATGTAAAAAGAAGAATAAAGCTGTAGATTTCTGAACAGGGGTTGTCTTCAAGACAAACATTGGCTTCAGGAACTTCTTCTGCCAGCAAAAATATGCAGCTTGTTACAGGAGGACTACAGGAAAACCCCTTTCAGCATGTAGGATATAGGATGGGACTTGAAGCAGCTTGGTTGAACTCCCTCATTTTCCATACCTTTTGTTCAGGATACAAGATAGAAATGTTTTTAAAGTGTGAGGATTTGTGCCATGCAAAAGAACTTGTAAGAACATCCAAAATTGTGTGAGCCAGGCCTGCAATCTATCAAGTTCAGAACTATGTTCTGTTTTTCGAAACAATAGGAAGGTTTGTGTTTTGTAAGAGTACAGAATTGCCCTCCAGAATGTCAGCCTCAGGGAGTTGGCAAAGCTGGCCTTTATTGAGCACTCACTGTAGGCTGAGCATTAAAGTTAAGCACATCCCAGACACTCAGAAAACATAACCTTTACTATTCAACAGCACCCTCCACCCTTTTTTTTTTTTTTTTTTTTAATAAGCAAACCTTGATTTAATTTGGGTGGCAACTATGCTTAGGGAAAGTGGCTCCTCCCTCTTTCCAGGGGGAAAACTGATTGGTCTATACCAACTACAATAATTTTATTCTCCTTTATCTGTGACTGGGTTAGGAGAACTCGGGTCTGACCAATGACTTCAGGGAAATTTTTCTCTCTCTCCCTCCCTCCCTTCCCCTCCCGTCCCCTACCCCTTCCCTCCCTCTGCTCCATGTTGTTACATAAGGAGGACAGTAAGTAGAAACATGCAAAGAATCCTGGTCTTTCATGAGGCTTTTAGCCCTTTGAACCATCTCTAGACTTTTTGATAAGTGAAATAATAAATGTCTTTATTATTTAAGCCTTGTTGTTACTCTTAACTGCTCTGGTGGATAATATTATTTTCCACAAACAGCTGAGGTTTGAAGAGATGAATAAACTCAAGGATATACAACTTGGAACTGAGATTGAGACCTAGGATGTCTGGTTTTAGAACCTTGACTCTTAACCACCATGATAGACACTTCTAGAAGGTGCAAGGCACACATCTGAGTAGGTTCTCTCTGCTTTAAACTACAATACAATATATGAGTAAATACACTCAACTCCCTTAGAAACAAGATTGTGGTATATAATCTGGTCACTTATTAGTTCATAATTCACTTGAGGTCTGCCTCAGTGGAAAGGACAGGATACCTCCACACTAAGGTATCTTGGAGAGTTATTGTAAAGATCAAATGAAATCATGTATCTAAGTCCCTGTCACATAGTGTTAATCAATAGTAGCTGACACACTGATAGTTATTCTAAAATTGTACATACTACCTTTATGTGCCCCAGAATAATTCTTTTAGTCTTCAGAGATAGCATCCTAATTCTGTCTGTGATTTAGTTAACTTCTTTTTGGCTGCATTGATTCCATAAACTTTAATCATATTCATTTTCATCTCTAACCTAGAATTGAAAAGCTCTTTTCCATCATGGATAAGTGGGTTCTAATTGCATCTGAGCATCAGGGTTCTTTTAACTCCATCCTTTCTGATATAATGGAGAGATATGGAGAAAATCTGCCTAGAACAGCATCTGGGTTACAGTGAATGGTCTTTGACTCATAAAACCCTCCTGTGTGTGATCTATGCTCTTTCCCTGCCTGGCTGGCTGGAATAAAGATAATCCCAACAATGACCTTTGAAGTCACATGGTGAAGATGACAGAGCTTCCATTAGCCTGAGTCCCTGAATAACTCCAGAGAAGATAGTCACTCTAGTGACTTTTTACCTGCCCGGTAACAATTATGTAAATAAGAAACACATTTATAGAATATTGGAATTAAAAATTAAACATTGACATCATTATCACTACATTTCATATTAAATAAGAGATAAAGTTTATAAATTTTAAGTGATAAATAAAATCATTATGATGAAATTGCCAACTTCTGATTCAGTGAGGTCTGTTATCAAGTAAAACACTGAGGTAGATAGAGACTCAACAAAAGACAACTTAAAATTATCACCAGCACATGGAGAAGAGCCATGATTTCCCTTCCTTGGAGGCTCTTATTTGATTCCTTTTCTAGCAGCACAATACATTTCTCTAAATTCTATCAAACAAAAGAAAAAACCCAAAATGGTGGGGTTCTTTTTTCTTCTTGAAAAACAATAAAAATGACCTTATACTCATTTAAGCTCTACTTCACCCTTCATTCAAAGCAAAGGCTTTCATTGAAATCTGGCTGATTGCCTTAAACACAATTTCGAAAAAAAGAATTTCAGAAACTCAGATCCAAAAATGTTTAAGAAGAGACAATCTCAGCAGAATCTGGGTTTCACAGAAAATGCAGGTGTTAGGGAGGGAAGACTGCAAAACAATGCCTCAGGCTGATAAGAAGCATTCTACTCACCCTATTTCCCTCCTTGACATCTCTGGACCCTCAGACGTAGTGACTGAGACATACAAGTATCAATATATAATCTCCATGAGTCCATTTATCTTCCAGATGTGTATCTTCCCTGTTCTATAAAAATAAATGTCAGCACACCCCCAAATGTCTCTGACATCAAATAAAACCACTGAGTTTTGGGTCTCTAGTGATATCTACAGTTGTAGGCAACAGAATCTAAATATCTTTTTATATTCACACTTTTGAGCACTATGAAAAGATTCACATTTTAAAATATATATTTTTGCCTTTTGGCTCCTTTGGAGTAATAATCCTCTTTCAAATTAACCTGAGGTTAAATTCTATATTTCTGTGCCTCTCCTCCATATTCAAAGATTTTCAACATCTTTACTGATACAGTGATGGCTGTAAAATATGGATAACCCTCCGTTTGTATTTTTCCAGGAAATTTCTCAAACAATAACATGACTTTGTTTCAGGTCAGAACTTTTTGCATTCTCTCATTTCACTCCAGTTGTCCCTCCATAGGGAACTAAAAGCAAACTCTGACTAAAAATCCATTGGTAGTAACTATTCCTATTATTATTTAAAACACACAAGAGTTGCTTTTCAAAGAGGCTTGATTAGACCTTTCTAGCTGCCATCCCATAGCCATTGTCCTGGTGTCCATGAGTAGCAGGACTCGAGTTTAAATGGGAGCAGCAGTGTGCCTTTCTCACCCTCCCCCTTCCTTCTTCCTGTTGCCTGCAATCCCCACTTGACAGCCCAAGCTCTGGTGATAAGTGACCTTAAGAAGGAAAGCCAGGAGCTAGACTAGTAGTAGAGCATAAAGAAGCCGTTGGGTCTCCCTCCCACCATACCACTTTGTATCACCTAGATTTTAAATGGCAGGGGAAGAAACGTTTCTATCTTGTTTAAACCCTTATGATGTGGGGCGTTTTGTTGTAGGCAGCCACAACTAATCCTCACTGATATAGAAACCAATACCAAACACTGGCAGCTTCTAGTGCTATTGCTTTGTTCCACCTCGGTTCTCTAACTGCCTTTTAAAGCTCTGCACCAGCAGGTTAGGAAAAATGTCTTTTTTTTTTTTTTTTCATTTATTTCCCCAGGGTTCTGTTCCTGAAGAAATTACTAGTTATCGTTCATTTCACCAAAATTTGAAATAATTTTGCCCTACCTAGCCTCCCCAGGATCAGTACAGAAACACTGATTTTCTTTTTTTTTTTTTTTTTTTTTGAGTCGGAGTCTCACTCTGTCACCCAGACTGGAGTGCAGTGGCCGCTCCCGGCCACCGCAGCCTCGACCTGCTGGGGTCCGGCGATCCTTCCGCCTCAGCCTCCCAGGTAGCTGGAATTACAGGCGTGCACTACCACGCCCGGCTAATTTTTTGATTTATTGTAGAGATGAGGTCTCGCTTGCCCAGGCGGGTCTCGAACCCGCGGGCTCAGGCAATCCACTCACCTCAGCCTCCCAAAGGCGCGGGATTACCGGCTGAGCCACCGAGCCCGGCTTGTTATTAAATTTTTTCAAGACTCTGACTAAAGACTTTAATATTCACATGTTCATTTAGTCATCCTCCTTGATTCCTCTTCTCTAGTTGTTAAATGAACTCTATCAGATCCTTATATGGCAAAGTGGCTTAAAATGTGATTCTTGCAGTTCACCAACATTACTTTTATTGATTTCATAAAATACTACATCCTTTGAAATATATGTAATTTCTCCTTGCAGTCAATTTGTATTATATTGCATCATATTGTTGGCTTTTTATAATATTTGATGAACAGTGAGAGACTCAGCAAGGCATCGACACTGTAGACTGCAAAACCAGTAAAGATAGTTGGATGGAGATTAGTTGTATAAGTGGTTAGTTCAGTAATGGATATTTCTGGATAATGATTACTTTTTCTGATAACTTTAGAACTTGGATAGAGTCATCAGATAATAAAGTCCTCATGTATAAAAAGCTAGGTTTCAAAGTGAGTCCAGATATTTTATCTCCTTACTCCTTTTTTTCCAGCACAAGATTGGTTATTGACTATCTTGGGAAGTAAGAATCTCAAGTAAAATAAAAAGTAATTCCTAATATATTCTCTCCACACATGAATGTTAAAGTAATAGGACTAATTTAGTTAATGGAAAATTATCTAGTGAATGCCTCGAAATTAATTTCTAAAGGAGCCTCATTCCAAGACCTAAAAAAACTAAACTCATGAACAAGTTTAGACTATAGAAGTTATTAATGATCAGAGTTATAGATAGCTGGGTATAAAAATAATTATAACCCTTATATTATTAAATGATTTGAAATCATCCACTGAGATGGCTTTTCTTACTTAACAGAGTTTATCTTACATGAGTTAAATGTAGTACAATGAAGAGGTCATAAACACCATGAAATCTGGGCCAGAACACAACAACCCTGAGAGTTCAGCTGCTTAAATCATTGGAACTGCCTATGCCTATTCTACACTATTTACTTCAATAGAGATATATGCCCTTCACAGTGTTTTCTATCATGCTTAATTAGAACAGTCTTCTTAAAAAAGGAATGAGTGATGGGAAGTATATCTTAATGCCCTCTCCTCAGCCAAACCATCCCAGTTATTTAACTATGAATTTCACACAGTTATATGTTCATATATGAATTAGCAGGGTGAACAATTAAAATGTTCAGAGTTTATTACATTAAAGTTCTATGTAGAGTCTCAGAAGCTAGATAAATTTCAAGTAACTTAAGATCAATTAATATTATACTAAATGATATAGGATAAATCTAAAAATCTCAGACTAAATGGCAGATGTCAACCAGGATTTGCAAAAGAAACCTCATCTGCTCAAAGCTCTTCTGCCTTAAAAAAAGTAAGACGAAAGAGGACAAACTATATCAGTAAACTCACAATTCAGCAAGTAGAGAAATAAAATATCAATAATTGAATAAGCATAGAAGAATTCATTGTCAAAGTATTGCTTTCATAAAAGGAATAATAAACATGAAAGACCATATAAGAGAGGAAAATTTCTAAAAAATTTGTTCCTATTTCTCTTCAGCTAACAGTCAAGCAAAGAAAGTCTCTCTTAAGCCAGAAGGATTGTAGTATTCCTTTCCATCATGGAAACCTGAATCAAGTTCCTAGCCTCAAGAGCCAGAAGCAAGTGGCAATATGGTCAATTTGTGTAATCAGCCAATCAGAGACTAGTCAATGCTGAAGGAAAATCATCCTGGGAAGCTTATTATGCCCAATTTACAATAATAAGCCAAATAAACCATTGGACTGAGGAACAGAAAGTACTATTTCTTGCTGCCAGTCTAAAAGAAATTGCTCTGATTGTGCTAAGCAATTTATCAGAAAAAGACAGAAAGAGCTCCCTAGTATTATTACTACATTAACCAGACTTTTTATAATTGGACACAAGGCAGGATTGGCCAAAGTAAAATTCAAGAATTCGATTAGAAAAAGTGGCTAGTCACTATCCAGATTGACTCAAGATACTGAATAACTATTTCATTGGCTCTATCCAAATGACATGAGGACCAAAATGGTATCAGAACTCTATTTTCAGAAGCATTTTGTAAGTCATCAACTAGAAACAGTTACATTATTTTTGCTTAAAATAATATATTATGCAAACTTTCTAAGAGTCTTATTATTTAGTAATCATCTTGATAAAGCTTGGGGAAAACACTGTTTCAAGTAACATAAATATGAGGGAGGACCCCCCAAAAAACAGACTTATTTTTTGGAGAGCAGGCTACTTGTAGTACAGGCTTCCCCCACTAGGTAAGTGTTCTAGAAACCCATTGTCATCAGTGTACCAACTAGCATTGTTGTGAGAGGCTGCATTCAGTTTCAGTGAATTTTTGTGGAGATTCTTTCAAAGTGTTTGCCCATATCATGCTAAGTGATTTACACAAACAACTTGCCCACACCACACTGAGCGTTCAGTAGTTTTTGATGAAAAATGACATGATCCCCCATGCTTCTCTCTCCCTATTCACCCTATCTAGCCCCAAGTGACTTTTTTTGTTTGTTTTCCTGGAGGAGAAAAGTCCTCAAAGGGAAATGTTTTGCTGATGTGGAAAGGGTTAAACAAAAAATGGCAGAAGCACTAAAAGCATCAGAATTGACGAGTTAAAAAAACTGTTTTGAGCAGTGGAAAAGAATCTCAATGGTTGTATTGCATCAGAGAGTACTTTGAAGATGACTGAATTTTAAACATGTAAGAATAAATACACAATTTTTAAAATAAATACTGGGTTTGGGGAGTCCCCCTTTGTGTAGAGGGTGCTCTCAAGTATTCAGCAAAGCACAAATCAATACAATTATCTGAGGAAACTGATGAGGTCAGGAAAAGGGTCATCCAAAATGATGAGAGGAAATGATACCCCTACCAGTAATTCCTTCTTTTTTCTTGTACTATAATAGTCCATCATATAAATGTAACAAAGCACATCTATTCTTCTGTTGATGGACATTTGGGTTGTGTCCTGTCTGGAG
>CAUYQG010071660.1:0-38442 GCA_963574415.1 Tarsius wallacei | reverse complement strand
TACAGGCTGAGCCATTGAGCCTGGCTTGTTTTTAGAATCTTTAGCATATCTTTAAACAAAGGAGAGGATACTCCCAAAGTGATGGGATTATAGGCGTGAGTCACCATGCCTGGCCTGCTGTTGGTTTTTAGCTTTTTTTTCAAGTCTTCTCAGAAGGAACATTAGCAGGTTTGAGGCCGGCAGAAGACAACAAATGCTTTTGTGTTTGTGCTTGTTTGCATTTCTTCCCCCACTTTTCTGCAGCTGCCGTGCTGAGTGCATGCTGAGTGTAGCCTGAGCTGTGTCTGGGCCAGCCAGCTGCAGGGATGTGAAAAAGACACATGGAGGAGAGCCCAGTTGGGCCAGGGGAGGCCATCCCAGAATGGCCAGGTCCCAGCCAGCCCCTGACCCGCTGGCTAAAGATGCCCAATCTAAATCAGCAGAACTCCTTGGTTGACATTGACTGTGAAGAACACTCTATGATTGTTGTTTTAGACCATTAAGGTTTGGAATGGCTTGTTACACAGCAACAGCTAACAGATACAGAAACTGGAGCCCAGAAGTGGGTACTTTAACAAAAGCCTCAAGTATGTGACACTGACTTTGGAACTGGGAGGTAGGGAAGGCTGAAAAATGATGAGGAAAGGGTTAGAGAAGGTTGGGAAAATGGCGACCATGTTATATAGTGGCAAAACAATTTGTAAAACCGTCACCTGAGATAACTTGGGAGATAGAAAATGTACCTAATGAGGCCCGGCATGGTGGTTCATGCCTGCAATCCCAGCACTTGGGGAGGCCGATACAGAAAGATTGCTTGAGACCAGGAGTTCAAAACCAGCCTGGGTAACATAGCGAGAACTCATCACTACAAAAAAAATTTAAAAATTAAGCCGGGCACAGTGGCTCATGCCTGTAATCCCAGCACTTTGGGAGGCAGAGGAGAGAGGATTGCCTGAGCCCAAGAGTTCAAGACCAACCTGAGCAATTTAGCAAGACCTCATCTCTACAATAAATCAAAAAATTAGCCAAGTATGGTGGTGCACACCTGTGGTTTCAGCTACTTGGAAGACTGAAGCCGAAGGATCACCGAAGCCTAGCAGGTTGAGGCTGAGGTGGCCGTGAGCGTGCCACTGCACTCCAACCTGGGCGACAGAGACTCTCACTCAAAAAAAAATTTTTTTTAATATTAGCTGAGTGTGGTGGTACATGCCTGTAGACCCAGCTACTTGGGAGGCTGAAGTGGAAGGACCGTCTGAGCCCAGGAGGTTGAGGCTGTAGCGAGCTGTGATCCTGCCACTGCACTCCAGACTGGGCAACAGAGTGAGACCCTGACTGCAAAAAAAAGAAAAATAGTACCTAGTGAACTTGTAGATTTGAGCAAGGAAATTGCCAGACAGAATGATGAACGTGTCAGCCAGCTTTTATTGTCTGTGTTTGATTAAGTTTTATAAGAGATGAACTAAAGGAAGAACTAGCCAATTTGCAAGCAGCATTTAAAGGAAAGTAGTCAATTTGCAAGTAGAATTTGGGGCAACATTTTCTGGAGTGGAATGCCTGAGCCCACGGGTTCAAGACCCACCTGGGCAACTTGGCGAGACCTCATCTCTACAATAAATCAAAAATTAGCCGGGTGTGGCAGCATGCGCCTGTAGTTCCAGCTACTTGGAAGGCTGAGGCAGCAGGATCGCTGGAGCCCAGCAGGTTGAGGTTGCAGTGGCCAAGAGCGGCCACTGCACTCCAGTCTGGGTGACAGAGTGAGACTCCGACTGAAAAAAAAAAAAAAAAGACTACCATCTCAAACAAATCAGTGTACTGTTGAAAAGCAATGTTCTCCATTCTGGCTGAATTCTGAAACCTTGCTGTGTGAGAATTTTGCCTGGGTTTGAGCGTGCTTGTTTCAGGGTTGCCTTTTATTTTTTGTTTGTTTATTTGCTTTTTCCCAGTCTGCTAAAGAAATGTAAAAAGTACACGTGAGAGAAGTGTATGCATGTTTACACAAGCCCTCAGAAGCCCTGGTCTCTTTTTGTTACCTCAAGATTGTAGTAGTTGGTCCCCACAAGCATGGAGTCACTTTAACACAACTGACCCAAAGCATCCTTCATTTTGAGTTTAGTTTCTCTCCTGTAAATACAGGAAGTGGCACATATGTATCATTCAGAAGTCCCCTCCCCAACATTTATTAATTATCCAATAAAACCTAATGGCTCTATCATTAATTCAGGTGACACCCATTCACCTAGAAAGCCGTGGGAAATTTCAGCGGTGAAAAGGCCAGGCAGCAGCTGATATTTCAACTGTAGTATCCTGGAGGAGTTAGTTTGTCAAAATGAAAAAGCAGTTAAATTGTTTGCTGGCAACAAGTCAGAGTTCTAGGGGGTTTTGAGGAAGGGGAGGGCTGACTCTCGGTACTCTCTGTTCACACAGAGAGGGCCGAACACAGAAATAGCGCAAAGTCTTCACCAACAAAAGAACTCAACAATTGGGTTTCTTTAAAAAGATCTATTGAATTGAAAAATCAGAGCCAACTTTAATATACTAAGAAACTAGATGTAGTTACTGATTTTCAAGAACACATCTTCTCTCTAAATGAACTCATTTCCAAATTTCCTTTGATTATTGTCTCTTGTTCACTATTTTTCACACCAAGAGACCTAAACCTTCACAAAATGTGTTTGATCAACCTAACGTTACTACTATATACAAGGTCCTCTGCCAATTACCATGGAGAGCACATATACAAACAGAGCATGGGCCCTCCTCTCAAGAAACTTGTTGCCTTATCCAGTAAAGGGCACAGATACAAACAACTAACGCAACACAACAGAATAAGAATACTCCTCGTGCTTTATTAAACTGAAGCATGCACAGCATTACATTAAATTTATTAACTTTCTTATAAAGATAAAGGGTGTTCAAGAAATGATGATTCATGGCAGGGGGATTTAAACAGAATTAAAGCAAGGTTAAATAAGTTGTAAAAAAAAATGCCATATAAAATCAGGAAAAGAGACAATTGCTTATGACTGGGGAGATCAGAGATGCTTTATGAGATGAATTTGTAAGCTGGGATTTAGAGGATAAGAAATTTTTTTCATTTTCTGAGTGAGAGGAATGGCTTTTGAAGCTGAGCAAAGGCCAGGAGGAGTCCTGAAAGTTCCTGATATACTCAAAGCAAGGTGAGAAGATTGGAGTAGCCAAAGTGTGGGGTGTTTGGAAGCATTCAATGGGGAAAATATATATAAGGGCAGTTTGGGGTGGCATAGGAAGACCTTACCTTGCTAGGCTAAGGAGTTTGGAAGTTGGTTTTTACAAATGGGGAGCTGTTGTAGTTTTGCAGGGAGAAGATTGATATAATTGAACCTATGTTTAGGAATATGATTCTAGGACACAATGAAATACTCAGCATTGAGCCAATATGGTGGATGGACCATGCTTGAGGTAAAGAAACTGGATATGAGGGTCTCAGAGGGGGAAGTCTTTGGTGTTAGCTTATTCCCAGCCTGATTATAAAACTACTTTACATTTTCAAAACACTCTGCAATTTTATCTGACCTTTATTTTTCCTAATCCACCCAAAACCACATAGTATATATATACAATGACCATTTACAGATAAGGAAATTAAAACACATCCTTAGTAAACAAACTGCCAATTCCTCAGCTTCCAAACCCACTCCTCTTTCTACTAAAGCACAGCCAACTCTAAGTATGTACATCTTCACTTCAGAGTGGGGGTTATTTACTTGAAGATATCTCACGTTGTAGATACCAAGATAGGAATATTTGGGAGTTTAAAAACTAGTTTTCATTAAACAAAATTGCCTCTTTACGCACATACACACACACACACACACACACACACACACACAGACACCAAAACTTTAGCACCAAGATTTAGAATGAAACAAATGTTAGCAGTCAACTTTTAAACTTTTGAAAGTGGTGTCATTAAAGGAGTAACAGCCACAATAACAAGACTACAATAAAACAGTCAATACTAATATGGTGTGAATGAGAAGAATTGTTTGCTACATTCACTTAGGAATGTGGGTCAACCTTCTCATGCTTCCCCTACAGCCTCGTCTGAAGCATTAACAAATGGCTTTTGTGTCCCTGTCTATGTGACTATGGCATGTAACTGGACAAGCAGCTACTTCACACAAGAGGGTTTATATATAAAGGTTTATATCTGCCCATAGCCCCAGCCAGAGTCTTCTGACCCAGATGGATTGAAATGCTATTTGAGAAGCACTGTGGGTTGGTCTCCTCCCCGCCCCCCCCAACCCCCTCCCCCCCACCAGCCCTGTTTTGGGAAGTCACTAACTCCAGCTGACTGGGCTTTGTCCTTTGTTGGCAATGAGTCCCAAGCCAGATTTTCTGCTAGCATGCCCTAATGTGTTCATTGACTCCTTAGGACTACCCAGGGCGTCTTTGTGGGTGGTAGAGCTTTTTATTTTTAAACTTTGGTGGAAAGAGGAACAGGAGGTTCTATTATTCTTTGTAAATGAGGCCATTTCAGGTAAAGCTATTTTTGTGACAATTTTCATGTCCCCTTTCCCCCTCCGGCCACCTTTCCTCACCACCTCCTTTCACGCAGTTGCTCAGTAATGATCATTTCTGCTTTCTTGATGGTTAGCATCTAACTATTAGTACATTTTCCAACTTATCTAATGTTCTACCACATAAATGTCTTTCTGTAGCAAAAAATTCCTTCCGAAGCTGTCTCTAAAATCTCAGATCAGGTTCAGCAAATTCTTGGGTTAAGCTTTGGCAAGATGTAAAAGTGGTCATTACAGTTAGCCCAAAGAATAAAAACTGCAAATCAAAAGAACAAATTACATACAACTTTGTGAAGAGATTTTATTGCTTTTTCTGTGTACTAAAATTTATATCTTAACCTCTCCATGAATGAAAGGAAACATGTTTGCAAATTCAGCAATCACCTATTTGTAATTAATAATATAGAAAGCAATCTATCCAAAAGCTCACCCTTCTAGATGCGTTAATATTTTATCTAGCAGCTTTGATTTGCAGCGGGGAAACTGAGGCCAAATGTTGGTTATCTATGCTTCTCCAGAGTTAACTAATTTCTGAGCAAGTCAGAGGAATATTTGAGAATTCACTTACCTATTTTATGAGGTCTGGGAGGTCTCTCTACATTAAGCCATGAATCAGAGAGATTTTTTAAATTAGTAAAATAATGACAGTTTTTTTTGACAAATCTGCTAAACCTGTTGCTACTTTTTAACCAGCTAAACAAGTCAGTCACAATAGCTAAACTAGCACTGTTTGTTTGTTTGTTTGTTTGTTTGTTGTGGTTTTTTGAGTCAGGGACTCACTTTCCCAGGTTGAAGTGCAGTGGTATGATCACATCCTCGACCTCCTGGGCTCCCGCCATCCTCCTGCTTCAGCCCCCTGAGTAGCTGGGACTACAGGCATGCACCATCACATCTGGCTAATTTTTTTATTTTTTGTAAAAATGAGATCTCACTATGTTGCCTAGACTGTTCTCAAACTTCTGAGCTCAAGTAATCCTTCTGCCTCCCCGGCTGCTGGGATTATAGGTATGAGCTACTGCACCTGATCTTAAACTAGTAATCTTAAACAGACTCAGCCTGAGATAGTGAGCCAAGTTCTACTATGTAGTCCAGTGGCCCTCAATCTTCATTTCATTATCACCCCCTCTAAGTAGAAAAAACAAATTCCGTTTAAAGCCTAACAAAAGAAATTAAACACAACGGCATCAGATTTTGTCAGATATGGTTGAGCTTGAAGAACCAAAAACCATTGCAATATCTAAGATTTTTTTTGCCCCCCAAGAACCAATTTTTGCCCCTTTCAAAACAATGCCACCCCATTGAGAATGCATGCTGTAGCCTAATTCCATATATTAAAATAACTAACTGACCCAGTGCCCCCATGTATAAATCTTTATTTGAACTTACTTCACCATTCTGTAATTGTATTTGTACTCATCTGCCTCCCCTCTAGGCAATGAAATTCTCTGTGGGATTTTCTATATTTCTAGAAAAGAGTTCAAAAGTGTTGAATAAATGAATGAACAGATGAATGAACGAATGAAATATAAGGACTGATTGCCGCAACAATTAAGAAGCCAGTATGTTCTTAATAACTCTGCCTCTTTATTCCTTGACTAACTGACCTGCATTTCCAACGTTAAAGACATCTCCAGATGTTGCCTCAGACAAGTGACTGGTGTTCAAAGGCATTAGGTTTTCAAACTCACAAGATCTTGCCCACTTTTTGGAGAATGACAGGTGCAGGAGGCAGTGACAGAAACTTGTTTGTTTGATGTCTTTGTGACCATTTCTCTACCAGATACAATAAGGTGTGACAAGTAGTAATTATGCTGTCTCAAAGCAGTATTGCAAATTTATTCACAAAAATGAACACTTAACCTTTTCACTGTTGTGCCTGGACTGGCTGCTTGGGGTGATGGCCCACAGCAGGGCTAATGGACCAGGCAAGGCAGAACAGAGCACCCTGCAATTAGGAGGGAGGATATCCATAAAGAAGACCCCGGGGGTGGTGGGAAGGGCACAGAGGACCTCAGACACCCATTTCTTTCAGGTCTGAGAGCCCATAAGATGCACAGAGGCTCCGAGGGAAGAGCCAAGTCTTCTCCAACAGCACTTCCTCACTAAACCAACAGTCTTTCTACCTCATTTTCGACAGATCTATCACTAGCCCATTCCAAAACAGTCACTCATTCAGAGTTCAATCAATTTCAATGACTGATGCTACAGAATAGTTTATTGTAGGTACTAGCAATTACAGATAAGAAACAGCATATAATAAGAATAATAATTTTTTTTTTTTTTTGAGTTGGAGTCTTACTCTGTCACCTAGACTGGAGTGCTCTCGGCCACCGCAGCCTCGACCTGCTGAGCTCCGGCGATCCTTCCACCTCAGCCTTCCATGTAGCTGGAACTACAGGCGCGCGTTACCACACCCAGCTAATTTTTTATTTATTGTAGAGATGAGATCTCACCAAGTTGCCCAAGAGGGTCTCGAACCCGCGGGCTCAGGCAATCCGCTCACCTCAGCCTCCCAAAGCGCTGGGATTACAGGCTGAGCCACCAAGCCCGGCTAAGAATAATAATTTTTAAAACTACAGGATATTCATGGACATTTTAACATTTATGAAGCATTTTCATAAATGAATCGAAATTTATCTTCGCCACACTGTGAACAATGTAGAATATACAAGTATTAACTGAGTTTTATAGACAAAAATGCTAAGGGCAAATGCTGGCACTCCTGTGACAGTAGACCTGGATTGGGCCTAAGGCACATACTCATACCTTCTTACCTTCTTTCAGCCTTGCTGCCCTCATTCAAAAAATAAAGACAGAGGCCAGGCACGGTAGCTCATGCCTGCAATCCCAGAACTTTGGGAGGCTGAGGCAGAAGGATTGCTTGAGCCCAGGAGTTTGAAACTGGCCTGGGCCGTGTAGCAAAACCTCAACTCTAGAAAAAAAAAAATCAAAAAATTAGCTAGACATGGTGGCACAGGCCTATAGTCCCAGCTACTCCAGAGGCTGAGGTGGATGGTTCTCCTGAGTCTAGGGGGATGGAGGCTTCAGTGAGCCATGATGGTGGCTCCGGCCTGGGCTACAAAGTGAGTCAGTCCCCAACTCACAAAAATAAAGATGGGAACAATAACACCTATCTGAAAGAGGTGTTGTTAGTTTAAATGAGGGAAAGCCTATGATATCTGAACACAGGAACTGGTAAAAGGTAAAGATTTTTCAAAATAGTTATTAGTATTGGTACTTGTATTTATTTTTATTTTTTCTTCACTATTTTGCTTAGAAAGTACTTGTATTTAGATTACATGAAATATTAAGCAATATGTGCAAAGCCAAAATTACTTGATTTTAGCAGCTTCTGAAGGAAAG
The DNA here is from genome assembly GCA_963574415.1 of Tarsius wallacei. Lineage (NCBI taxonomy): Eukaryota > Metazoa > Chordata > Mammalia > Primates > Tarsiidae > Tarsius > Tarsius wallacei. The sequence goes on along the minus strand of CAUYQG010071660.1, from coordinate 30,541 downwards.
AGGAAAATATTCAAATTGTCCTAGGCATTTACAAAAAAGTAAATAAACCTTTTTGACTTCTTAGAAACAAAGTCATAAGAAAAAAGGATCCTATTGAAGAAGTATAAAACATCTTCCTTAAAAACATATTCTTTACATAATGGCTTTCACCTGTAAACTTCACATCTCTTCTCAACTCCATCTAATAAAGAGGAATTTGTACGATGAAAAAGTATTTTCCCAAAGTTAGACAGGAAGCAGTTTGCCCAGCCCTGTAAAATAATTTATCTACTAAAACCTGCCAATTCAAAATGTATGTTTCATGAGGGAAGGGGTTTTTGTCTATCTTGCACACTAACTGTGCCTAGGACAGTTCCTGATACATAGCGTGTCAGCAGAAAATATTTGTGGAATATTGGTTGCTTGAGTATCTCAGTCCTTCTCCAGATGCTATCGAGGAGATTGTCCATCGGGCTATTTAACTTTCTGCGGTCAGTCCATTCAATCATTCCCTCACTCAACACACATCTATTGAGCACCTACTATGTGCCAAACACTGAGCTGGGTGCTGGCCATGGCAATGCCAGGATAAGATCTCTTGCTGTGGTAGCTCACCGTCTGATGTGCAGACAGGACGAAAAAGGCAAACACGACATGCAGGTGCAGGGAGCCACGAGTTGTCCCTACCCCCTTCTCCTGGGCATCACCACTGGGCTCCTTTTTCTGCATACATGTTGAAGAAGTCTGAGTCTGCCCCCAGCTTTCTGTTTCAAAAGAAAAGAAACAAAGGACGATTTCATGATTTTATATTCACCGTGATTCACCGGTGATCCACTTCTTTTTCGGTGGTGCTGTTGCTGCTCCTGTCATGAACTGTCGCTGTTGTCCCCGTCCAGGGAAACGCCACTGGCCAACCCAGCTCGGATATCACGGTGCGACTCTGGACTGGGCCTCCAACCGCATTAGCCATAGGCAGCATTGTTGCTGCCGCTGCTGCTATTTTAATTATGATTGTACGTTAACCACCACCTTCCTTCCTCTGCCTCCCTTCAGCTGCAATGATGTATGTTACTTTTTGGTAACTGGATTTCATTAACATTTATGAACTCTCATAAAGTAGTAGAAAAAGCAATTTGTGTGGAAGAATTTTCCACCTCATTAAACAGTGTTCTTTTGGGGGTCAAGCTGATATTTTTTGTTGTTGTTGGATTTTTTTATAGGTCCTTTGTCCTTCCCTGAGCCCGAGGGCATGGAAGGCGAGCAGTCCACACGGTGCGGGGCTTGCGGCCCTGTAGAGGGCGCAGGGCCCACCGCAGACTTCCCGCACGCTCAGCCCGGCGGACCCCCAGCGGCTCGCCACGCTGCCCCCGTCTCCGGCCCCAGCCCGGGTTGCCCAGCCTTGCCCCTCCTTGGCCAGACCCGGCTCGCCGACCGCCGGGCACGGCATCGTCTGCCCGGGGCGGCGTGCGGCCGGCCCCGGGCCTGATCACGGCTCCCGCCCGGGAGAGGGTGGCGCGCTGGGCTTCTCCGGCCCGGGACGCGCCACAGGCCCGGGAGGTGCGAGGCTCGGCGCCCAGCCCAGCTCCGGTCCCGGGGCGCCCGCTGGGCACACACCCCGGCCCCCTCGCCCCGCATCCCCTCGACGCTGAGGCAGGCTCCACCCCCGGCAGACCGGCCGGGGGAAGCGGGACGGGGGCCGGAAGAGAGGCCCGGCCGCGTCTCCTCCCGACCCAGGCCGGGTGTCACCCGTTGGGCCGCTTCTCCCGCCGCGGTCTCCGGGCCCGGACTGCGTGTGTCTTCACCCCGGACGGCAAGCGGGCGGCTCTGCGTGCCGCGGCTGCGGGCAGTGAGGGGCAGAGGTCGCCCCCGACGCGGGCGACGCCTCCACGCCCCAGCCGTCCCCAGGTCCCGAGGCCGCCGTCCAGGCCCGGGCCCGGGAGGAACCGAGGGGCGCTGGAGCCCCCGCAGGGGTCGAGGGGATCCAGGCTCGAGAGAGGAGCCTCCCCGGCCGCAGGTCCTCGGAACTGGGGTGCGGCAGCGCCTCGCGGGGCCTTCGTTGGGGACTCGCGCCTCTCGCTCGGCCCCAAGCCCGGCCGAGCCACCAGCCTCCAGCCCACCCCCCCCCACCTCCACCATCTCCACTCACCCCCCCCCGCAGGAGAAAGAAAAAACACCCGGCGGCCTTGACACGTGGAGCAAGACAGCGGAAGCCGAAGACGCCACGCCTAAGGGCGCCGCGAAGGAACCAGGGAACCGAGTGGCAGGTGCTGGGAGAAATTAACATGCGAGGATCCGCTTTCTCTACTCTTAATGCAAAAGGGCAAAACAACAGTTCAAACTCCACAATCTGTGTCCACCTTGACTGAAAAACAAGCTCCCCAAGAAACCGGTTGTTTGGTGCTTGTGACGCGCTTCTTCCGCCAGGTAGCTCCCGACCCAGATTTTATTAAGAAGGACCTCTAAGGCCAGGGAGCAGGCGGCAAGCCCGGCGGCAGGGGCGCGTGTGCCGTCCAGCCTCGGAAGAGGGAGTTCGCACCGGCCGGCGTGGACGCGTACTGGGGGCTCTTCCGATTTGCTGAGTCTGACGCGGGCGCCGCGGGCATCGCTGGTTCCAACCCAGGCGATTGTGCTTCGCTGACTGGTGTGTCAACTTGGTGCTGTAATTATTGTTTTGTTTTCTTATATGTAATTACTCTTTGTCGTTGCTATTATGAATTCACCGAGCTTGACTCGAGCAGCAAGAAGGATGCAAGGTTGGAGTTGGGATTCGAAGCGTGGGAAACACCCGCTTCTCCCCCACGCGGAGGACAACACGGGGCCCACGCGATCTCTCCCAGCTCCGGCCCAGCAAGAATGGGGGCGCCTGGGGTCCCTCTCTGACAAGAGGCGGTCAAGCCTGATCCCTGCACGACAGATTCGCTCTCTGTGTGGCCAGGAGCAGGAATTTCGAGGGCTTGTTTTTTTGTTTGTTTGTTTCCTTTTCTATTTTTTTCCTCTCCTGCATATTTATATAGGGGGAGAGAGGCAGAGACAGAGAAAAGGAAGATGAACAGTGAGACTGGGTGGAGGGTTGAGAATAGAAGTAGAGGAGACAGAGAGACAGGAAAGAGCAGAAACAGATTCTTATTTCCAAATGTCTCCTTCTTCGATTTAAAATGCTGAAAAGTTCCCTCCACTGCCACTTGCTTTGCCACACCCTGCTTCAGTCAATCCCAGGAGCCGCCTGCTTCCAGCACGAGCTCCCCAGGCCAGGCCTTGGGCCGGGAGCCGGGTCCCCACTGCCCGGCCCTCCCCACCCGACCGGGCGACGCCTCGCTCCTCCCCGGAGTGAACCAACTCCTAGGCCCCGAAAGTGTCAAAGCACCGACGTAGCCAGCGCCCCTCGAAGAGGTCGAGTACCCTGGGCCCCCCGGCGGAGGCCGACCTCGGGGCTCAGCTCCGCCCACCAGGCCCCCAACCACGTCGCCGGTGGATGCTCGTGGCTGGGCAGGGCACGGCGGGACCCTCACCAGCGGCCGCGCGGGCTCCGCCCAGCCGCTGCCCCGCCCGGGCCGGGCCCGCCGCCCCCTCCAGCCTGGGCGGGATGTGGGTCCCGCGGCCAGCCTGACGGTGGGCCCGCCACCCCGGGCCGGGGCGGAGGTATGGGGGTTCCCCGACCTAGGAAAGCGATCCGTTTTCTCTGACCATTGGCCCCAGAGCAGTCAGGTTAGCGCTGCCTCCTCCGCCGCCCAGAGAAGAATGTGTTAAAATTCTTTGCCCGGGAGTCTTTCCCAGCCCAAATACAGTATACCACACAGTGGCGTTCGCCGCACAGACCACGGGTCCCTAACCTCAGCCACCTTCTCCCGTTGAAATATGCACATCGCTCTTCAATAATTTAGACACCTGGGAGACTGGACAAGTATAATTTTTTTTCCAAACACACGAGCATCCGGGTTGCCATCAATCATGCTTTGTTTTATGTGAGATGGGCTTTGTGTGTTTAGCTGCCCGGCTCCATCTTATTTGCATGCGGCTATTTAATGGGCATTTATTTTAGCTTTGAAGATCTGCTTAAAAATCTAAACCTGGAGATGGGGGAAGGGGCGCCCCCCTTGTGGTTCGGGTGGATTTTGCCTTTGGGGCCCCTTCCTTGGAGGAGACTGGCCCTGCGGGTCTGATTACAGACGAATTTTGATTCCGAGGTGGGACACGTAATGGGACGGAAAAGATACGTTCTGTTTCCTAAATCTCAGGGTTTCTTTCTAGCAAACAATGCTCCAGTCAGTATTTGTGTATGAGACAAGTAATTGTGCTCCAAATGCTTAAATAAATCATTGATGGGTGAAATTACACATGCTCACTTAAAGTGTAATGTGATTAAGAGATTATGAGATTGAAGCTAATATCTTGTCTCCCAGCTCCTGGCCCCAAATCTTGACATCAGAAATTTATCAACTACAACTGTCCTGAAATTTACAGATACAATAGGTTTCTATTGACAGCGAATCAAAGACAACCTCTAAAAAAATAAAAATAGGTATGTGTGCGTATGTATATTGTGTCGGTCGTGGTTTTATAAAGGGGCAGGAGAAGGGAAGAGCGAGACCGAGGTGACGGGGAGAGGGTGTTTGCTTGTTTCTTTTATTTTTTAAAAGTAGCGAGAGAAGGGGGAATGGGGGAGGGGGAGCCGCGGCGGGCGCTAAGTCTGCGAGCTGATTACTCTTCTTCTGAAAGCGGCTCCATTTCCCGCACGGTGGGTAAGTCCTTTATCGGAGGAAGTCCCGGCCTCGCCCGCAGCCATCCCTCGCCTCGAGGCGCGCGCCGGGCCGGGGCGCGGGAGCTGCTCGGCGACTCCGTAATGACCCGGGTTCGCCGCAGCTGCGCCCTGACCCTTTGTGATGGCGCCGATAGCGCTCGGATGAAATTATGTCCTTCTCCGGGTGTGAAATTACCATGTTTATTAATTGAGCCAGACATTAGCTTTACCTTTTCTTTTTAAGCCGTGAAAATTTGCGATTCAGGGCAAATGATTCTCCGACAGACGCTGGGCTCCGCACCCCACTCCTCCCCGCCCGCGCCTCCTCCCCTCCGCGCGCTCCCCTTCCCCCGCGTCCCGGGCAGTTCAGGAAAGCTTTCTAGGTTTCCAAGCCGGGGAGCCCAAGGAGAAACGACGAGTAGGCCTCCGAGCGCGCGTGTGCGTGTCCCTGCGCACGCAGGGTTGTTTTCCTCTTCGGGAAGCACTACCAAAAAATAACAGCAACCCCTGGCTCTGAATTACAGCTTCGCCCCCAGAATTCTTGATCAGTGAAACCCAAATCATTTTCAAGACAAAGGAGCATCAATCAGCGACAAAGACAGATTTAACGTATTAAATCTTTATTAAAGTGAAGTCATTCCTATTGAATTGATGTATTGGGTGTGCAGAAAGATTGGATTTTTTTTAACAATACGTAAGATGGAGATGGTGGCGGAGAGCTTGCGCTGCGATTCGCCCCAATTATTCTCGGCTGGGATTGGATTACTGGGACCTACCAGGGTCCCGAGCAGGAGACCACCACCTTGGACTAGAGGAGAGTGCCTGATTTTCCTCCTCCCGCCGCCCCCTACTTGCATTTCCGAGAACCAAGCTTGTTCCTGGCCTCCCTCAGAAACTTCCTGCCTTGGTCTCCTCATTAGGGAAACTGAGGTACTGCAGCCATAGTTGCCCAGAAGTTCGAGAAATCAGCTACTCTAGAGGCCCACAGAAGAGAAGGAACGTCCAGGATGCTTCTGGTTTTCTGGAACAAGACCTAGTTCCCCCTCCAGCCTACAGAAAGTCCTTGCATCCCGGGCCTGAACGAGAAGGGGAGCGTGTGTTTGTTCCCAGCGGGCTCTCGGGCCCGTCCCCACAGCCCTTCCCTCCTCGGGGCAGGATTGAAAGCAGGAGCTGACTGCTTTCCACCGGGGGTGGACTCTCAATTAAATTGGCCCTTCGGACCTCGGGTCATGACAACCGCAGGGAAACCAGGAAGAGGACGGAGTTCAGGGAGGCGTCCTCTCCGCCAGGGACCTACTGCCCAGAGTTTGCTGCATTGTATCTCAAATGGTTCAAATTCTTATCTCCCCAGGAGAGAGGGTATTGAGGGAATCTAAAATCGTAGGCGGCTTTTCAGAATGGCAGCCGCAACTTTAACAAGATGTGTTTGTGTCTCCACCTTCAGACACACAGACATCCACACTGACAGAAAATGAACTGTTGGAATCAATTTCCTTGGAATACTCAACTTTCTATGGTATTTCAGCAATGGGCTGAACAGTTACAGCCCGTTGATTCAATTTAGTATTTGCATAACCACGAAAAGAAGGTGGTTTTGCAGACTCAGTGAATAGGTCTCTTGTTTGTTGTGTGTGTTGTGGGCTGAACTTTTAAATACATGTTGTGGGGAAGGGGAGGACATCTCTAGGTTTGTACTGCTGCCGTGGGAGTCAGAAACCAAGAAGCCACTGCTGGGCTGATGACAGACTATTGTTCCCCTTCCTCCTCCAGTTCTCTCTCCCTTTCCTCATATCTACCCCTGGTATATTCTACGTTGGTATATTCACTAATTGGATCTTTCATTTGTTCCAGGCAGCCCTGCTTTTAAAGACAAATTGCTGTAGTAAACTGTTTGAAATAACTCAGTGGCAAGGGGAGATGGCAACACTGTTTTATACTTTGCACATAGGAAAGGAACAAGCAGATTTTCAGGGCAGTTTTCAGAAATAGAGCCAATTTTAATAGGATCTCAACCAGTGCACTAATTAAATACTTCACAGCTCCCAAAGTTAATGTGCTAACACTGGAACTTTTTTCCACCAAATCATACAAATTGGCCTTCTGTAACACCATCCCCCACCCCAGCCACCCCTTCCTATACTCACCCACTCACATACACGCTCCCTGCCACAAACTCCTACCGACCCGTTTTCTGAATGGCATTACAAAGAATTTTGTTAAAGAAAAGTCAGACTAATTGCTGCCAGAAGACCCGTCTCTTAGAGAAGTCTGGTTTTCATAAGCCAGATTCAGTAAAGGTTGTGGTTAAATCTAAGCTTAGTAGAAGGCTCTGAAGGTTTTCTCAGCAAAGGAGGGGAAATACAAAGAAACACTAAGTTCGGCCAAAACACTCAGTGAGAGGAAGAAGGGAAGATGATGGTTGGGAGGGAAACTCAAGTGAGTTCTCTGAACTCTTGTTTCCCTCTAGATTCCTCTCCTTAGAAAAGCCTCTTGAAACTCACTAACACCTATGGAGATGGTTTTCCTAAGCAGCTCTAGCATCTCACAGTCACAGACCAGTGATTTGATTCTTTCAAGGTGGTGCTAATTTCCAAGGGCTGGGAGTTACACTGGAGGATATAGCAAGGGGTTTTCCAGCCCCAGCATTCCCTGAGGCATGTCCCTGTGCAGGCAGCTCAAACCTTCCTCTCAGGCACTCCTCCTCCCCCATAACGGGAAGGTGGGTTCTTCCCCTTCTAAGCTATGTGACTGAGGAACACAGGCTTCCCTAGAGCTCGTAGGGAAGTGTCACTCCAGGTGTCCCTGCCAGCCCTCTCCCTGACCTTCCTGAATCAACCTAGCAAGACGCTGCACAACCTTATAACACAGCACTGGAAAGTAGTTCTGTAGGTGGGGTTTGGCGAGATCTCGATCTATTTGAATTTTTTAAAAAAGATAATACCTCTAGGAATGGTCCATTTAACAAGGAGGCTGGTTGACTTTTAGATTTTCCTAATCAGAACTCTATTCTGTTGTTCCTGGAGTTTTTATAGGCACCTTTCCCAGAACTGGTTAGAAGTCCCCTACAAGACCCCATCGTCTCCTAATAAGGGGTCTCCCCCAAGCCCACCTTGTTACAGTGGATCCAAGAAGCTGGAATCACCTCATCATGTCTTATCATGCAAGAAGATGAGAGAGCCAGTCAGGTTCCCAGTCTGACCTTCATGGGAATCTTCCAGACCATTTTGGCTTGGAAGAAACATCCTCAAAGTTAAGATTCAACACTCCCATGCTCCCTGATATTCCAAGGAAGCAGTTTGCCTTTTGAGAACCATTATCTTGGGTCCTTCCATTTAACTGGAAAATAAAACACGCAACAATTTTGCAGACTGGGTAAGGTCTCCCCCAGTGGAGGGTTCTCATAGCCTTTGCCATCCTGATGGTTAGTATTTAACTTCTTTCTCTTTCCAAGATTAATCTATCACCCCCTCCCACCCCTAAGTAACGACAAGGATGAGGAAAAGAAGGTTGGATGAGGTCTTGGTGTTAACTAGCCCTTGTTCTGAAATTACAAAAAGATCAGATAAGCAAATAAACAAAAACTTAAAAATCACTCTCCTCTTGACAGTTCTCTCCTCGTTGAGGTTTTGAAGGCTGTTATCCATTCTGTACTATTTTGTAACCACAAGAAAGTGACTTCTTGTTCTCGAGACCTGAAACTACTTAACTGAGATGTACCTTATTTTCTAGTTTTCAGGGTGAATCAGGACCGCCTTTTCCCCAAAGTCCTATCACTTCTCATCCCACAGCCTGAACATTTTAAAGGACTTCAAGCATGCTTTCAATCACATATTAAGACTATTATCAAGGCCGGGTGCAGTGGCCCATGCCTGTAATCCCAGCACTTTGAGAAGCCAAGGCCGGAGGATTGCTTGAGCCCACGAGTTTGAGAAAAGCCTGGTCGACGTAGCAAGACCTTGCCTCTACAAAAAAATTTAAAAATTAGCTAGATGCGGTGGTGCATGCCTATAGTCCCAGCTATTCAGGAGGCTAAGGTGGAAGGATCACCTGAGCCCAGGAGTTTGAGGCTGTGGTGAGCCGTAATCATGCCACTGCCCTCCAGCCTGGATGACAGAGTTAAACTCTGACCAAAAAAAAAAAAAAAAAATTGGTAATCATGGAGGTTTGACTTAAACACTTGGGCGTGGACATTAACAGTGAATTTGGCTCATCCATTTGGTCAATCAAGGAGACCTCAATGGTCTCATCTGACTCTGAAAGTACACCAAGGCCAGTAGAGTTGACTTTGAAGGTTGAATTTGAGCAGGAAAGAACTTGCCACTTTCAAGCACTTCACGGTTTTCCTTAGCCTGGACATGTGAAGAGGAAGGAAAATCACCAGGAAGCTCCACAGAGCTCCCTGCTGTCAAGGCCCACCGAGTTCTAAGACTGCAGAACAAGGCACCATGTCCATTTGCATTGCCTTTCTCCTTAGATCATCACAAAACAAATTGCTGCGGAAAGAAAACTACCTGAGTCACAGAAATCAGTCTCAATATGGGGTGATTTGGGATTTGAAGAAAACTGTATATTACCCTGACGTTCTCATTTTATGAACAAGTGGCAAAACTGCGTTCTCTTAATAGAACTACAATCTCTTCTGGTTTTGTGTATTTGCATAATAATTGCTACACAAAATCAGACCTCATGGTCTTTTGCATTTGGCTTTGTTCTTTTTTCCCCAGCATCAAAAATATTAATTTATATCTGTTTCTAAGGTTTTTTCTGGAGTTTATCTTTTCATTCTGTCATTCTTCCTTTTTCTGCTGAAGCTAGGGGTTCAGTCAAAATATTAAGTCAGGAGTGTGTGAGGCTTCCATGGCAGGGAGATCTTCAGATTCAACATTTACTTATGCCTGTCACCAGCAACAAAAGAGAGATTGGCTATGACATGGAAATCAGGGCTGGGGATGTTTTGTCCTAGTATTTTGAGGCAGAGACCACCAATAATATCCTTTAGACAGGGCCTTCCGGGTGCTCAGCCCATTTCGTTGAGCTTGTTTCTGCCTTTTTATCCCACTGGACTGCCCAAGCACTCCACAGAAGCAGTTGATTTCTGTGATTTCAAAGAAAAAAAAAAGATGAAACGTTTTTTCTTTGAGGGTGACCTTTGACCTTTCTTTCCAATACACCTGACACCACGGGCTTAGACCTGTTTGGGGTCCGGGGTGCTGATGTTGCTGTTTTGTTGTTCGCTCACGTTCTCTCTCTGCATCCCCACCCCCTCTTCTCGGAGATTGAACTCAACGAAAAGTTGCAGCAATCATCGCATCTCCCGGTTCCGCCAGGGCCGAGGGAGGTGGGCGGAACACGGAGGGTGTTTTGTTAAACGCTCCCGTCGTTCGCAGGGGCTGGGACTTGATAAAAGGAGACCGTTTTCTGAAAAGATTTGATTGAAATGGCGTGTGCCAGGGCTGATGGGAGCCAGCGAGGGACAAAGCGCCGAGAATCCATGGACACTCGAGCAATTATGCCTCCACGCTGAAGGTGGATTAGCGCGCTGGAAAGAAGCATATGTTTGGCCCGGGGCGACACTTCCCCCCGGCTGAGCTTAGAGAATGGGAGCGCGGAGAGCGGCTGGACCCGGAATATCAACTATCTGCTCAGCGCCCCCCGCCCCCCAGCCCGCGCCCCGGCAGCCTGGCCCCTGTCTCCCCGCCCCCGCCCCGGAAAAGTCGGAGTGCATTTTTACAAAGAGGAGAGGGGAGGAGGAGAGAGGGCCGGGGAAGGGGCGGCAAGGGTGGGGGAGGTGAAGCCCAGGGGTGCGAATCGGCCCGGGATTGCCGAGAAGCGCCACTCAAGGCTTCCCTCTCCAGGGATCCCAGTGGGACCCCCATGCGCGGGTGTGCAGACCCAGAGGGGGTCAAATAAATGGCCCTCCGCATGGAATTTTCCGCTGCTAAGGCAGTCGGGGCCATGATGTCCGCTCCAACGCGTACTAGAAGGTCGGTCGCCTTGTGGCGCTGGCACAGGGCCTTGGTGACTGAAGAGGTTCAGATGCCCAATGGTCAGCGCTGGCAGGGTGGGAGGTGCTGGGCGGATCGAGGAGGAGGAGGCCTCGAGAGATTCACTTAGATGCTTGATAAATGGGTCGAGACTGGAGAGCTTGGAGAGGTCGGGTCGGAGGAACGGGGCGCGCGTCCGGGAGTCGGGTCCCCACGCAGCTCTGCCTGCTGAGACACCCGGGCGAGGGATGTGAAACTTCGCTCTGCTCTGAGAGTGGTGGAGCCAGAAAGTTTCCCAGATCCTGCCTCCCGTCATTCATTAAAGCACCCTTCCGGTGCACAGAGGCCCTTGCAACTCGGACCTGGAGCTCCCCGGCGGTCGCTCGACGTACCCGCAAGCGAGCGAAGGGAGACAGCATGCGTTAGTCCCAACTTCCTTCCTGGGTTTTAGGGCAGTGTTAATTGGGTCTCACCTGGACGGGAGCGCCGGTGGCCGCCGCCCAGGCCGCCCGCAACCACCTCCCTTGGCTGCCCTTCCAGTCCCTGCCGGGTCCTTCCCCCCCCACCCCCGCCCGTCCAATCCAGTCGGGGCTCGCACCCCCGGCCCCCACTTCACCTCTCCCAACCTCCACCTCACCCCCAATGCCAGCTCGTCAAAATCGAGTTGCAAATAGCTCCTAATACAAAGGGGTGCGCGATCGGGTTTGGGGGGACTTAGCTGGGGCGGCGCCCGAGCCAGCGGGCGGCGTCCTAGGTGAGACCGGAGGGCCAAGGAGAGGAGGTGCACACCTCCCAGGCAGGGGTCCAGGCTCCCAGGGCGCCGGAACTGACTCCATGCTGTGGACAAAGGCGCAATCCAGACTTGGGGGCTCCAAAAAAGACGGGGGTCTGAAATAAGATTTGGTAGGTGACCAAGTGAACAGAAATTTGATCCTATCATTAACTCAGTGTCAGGGGCTGGGGGTGGGAGGCATTATTTTAAGCTATACTGGCTGTAGTGGCTAAACTTAGCTTGACTGTGTGTGTGCGTGTGTGTGTGTGTGTGTGTGTGTGTGTGTGCGCGCGCGTGCGCGCGCCCCCATATTCCCAGGACAAATCATTCTTTCATTCTTTCATTTTTTTCTTTATTATTTTTATTATGATTTTTTGATCGGGGTCTCTCGCTGTGATTATGGCTCACTGCAGCCTCGCCCTCCTGGACTTTGGTTGAGTTTTTTTGTTTGTTTTTTGAGTCGGAGTCTCACTCTGTCGCCCAGGCTGGAGTGCAGTGGTACGCTCACGGCCACCACAACCTGCTGGACTTAGGCAATCCTTCCACCGCAGCCTCCCAAGTAGCTGAACTACAGGCGCGCACCACCACACCCAGCTCATTTTGGTTGTTGTTGTTGTTATAGAGGTGAGGTCCCCCTAAGCTGCCCGGGCTGGTCTCGAAACCCTGGACTCAGGCAATCCTCTCACCTCAGCATCCCAAAGTGCTGGAATTACAGGCTTGGGCCACAGCGACCGGCCCAAGTTGCGCTTTTTGATTTTTTTTTTTTTCTTTTTGAGTTGGAGTCTCTGTCGCCCAGACTGGAGTGCAGTGGCCGCTCCCGGCCACCGCAGCCTTGACCTGCTGGGCTCCGGCGATACTTTCGCCTCAGCCTTCCAAGTAACTGGAACTACAGGCGCGCGCTACCACGCCCGGCTAATTTTTTTGTTTGTTTGTTTGTTTGTAGAGATGAGGTCTCGCCAAGTTGCCCAGGCGGGTCTCGAACCCGCGGGCTCAGGCAATCCACTCACCTCAGCCTCCCAAGGCGCGGGATTACAGGTTGAGCCACTGAGCCGGGATCAAGTTGGGCTTTTTAAACGGTGTTGAGTGAGAGCGACTCCAGAGAGAGCTCGGAGAGATTTGTTCCCAGACAAAAAACAAAACAAACAAACAAACAAACAAAAACCGAGGACCAAGGCTTTTTGACTTGAAAAACTTGAGTCATGCCGCTTGTGTGGGCCATGATCAACCCAGAGGCTAGACCGCCTTCTGTTGGAGGCCTTCTGTTTAGGGCTATTATTGGGAATGCAGAGGATTCTGCATCTTTGCATCTATGGAAAAATCACACGCAGCAAACCTTAGGATAGATTGGGCCTCTTTAAAAAAAAAAAATCCCACCCTGTTGTGGAAAGTATTCTCACATCTAAGTGGTCATTGGTATGGAAAGTCAAAAAAAGTCTATGAAGTTCCCCCTAAAGACGGTAAGACTCACTTATGGTGAGAGAGAGAAGGGGTGGGGGGAGAATGGGAGAGAGAGAGAGAGAGAGAGAGAGAGAGAGAGAGCTGTTGTTAAGTATCAACTAGGCTGATTCTTCCCCACAGTTGATTTCTCCAGCAATACACTAAGTGCTGCTCTTTTAAGAGGTGAACCTAAGTTGTGAAAGCTAAATTGCTTCTAAGCTATCCTTTTCAGGCATAAGAGATGAAAAATAAATACAGTTTCTCACGTGAAGAAGAGTGAAAGTTTAGTTTTAGGAGCCCTAAATTCAGCCTAAAATCTCTTTTCTTCTCTCCTTTCCCTTTGTTTCATTGTGATCCTAAGCAGCAGAATGTTTTTTTCTAAACATGGGAACAGCTCATATACATAAATTATATAGTTTTCCATCCGGACGTCCATTTCTCATCCCACTCTGATACTTTCCATGGGAAACACTAGTTACTTCTTTGGGGATGAGACTCAACTCAAATTCATGATTTAATTGGGAGTATGTCTCCTCTGTGTCCATTCAGGCAGAGATGAGTTGGGGCTACTGCTTTTGTAGAAAGAAATGAACACCTTGTCCAACCATACAACAGATCATTGTTTATAAACTCCTTACTTCGGACAAGTTCATCTCTGCCTTCAGAAAAACAATTTATGAACTCTGATCATTAATGGTTTAATTTGGCAGATAATGTTTTTAAGGATACTTAAAGAAGGAACCCATACCAGGATCAAACTTTTTCAGTTTCCCACCTGAGGTGAGTCACAGGGAGAAGAGTAACATTAAAAGTAACAACAACAATCGGAAGCTGGGATGGCATACCTGTGTGTCTCAGGTAGTAAACCAAGTGTAATATAGAGAAGAATTGTTCGTTGAAATCACAGGAAAAATAACCCTAAGCATCCTCAGAGAGGGTGCAGAGGTGTGAGAACTGATATTACCTGTTGTGTTCTGTGGTTTCACTCCTCTGCGATGGGGTAGTTAGGTGATGTTAGAAGTTGAATTGGGCTTGTCTGTGCTGTGCATGGGTTTTATTTTTTTCTTCTCTGCTTGACTTTTAGATTTCTTTTTCCACACAGTACAAAGCAATAGGGAAACATGGATGTCCAACTTGGATCATCAAGCAAATTAAAGAACAAATGTCAGTACACCGGCCTCAGACCCACCGCCATCTCTGCACCTGTAACTCAGAGAATGAAAACGCTGGTTATTTATGGGGTAATTCTGCCTCTCTGATCTCTAGCAGATTTTTATAGCCCTTTTACCCAAGCAATGAGGATTCTTCCCCACTCCACCTCCCCCTACCCCATAACTGAGTGGCTTAGAAGATCTGTAACTGGGATGAAGCAGCTGTTGGCTTCATGCCGTCCTCTAACTTGATTATTCTTTGGACACGTTAGGCAAGCATTAGTGATTGATAATGACGCTAATTAACCCCTTTCCTTTCCAAACAGTAAACTGCTGCCAGCAGGATGCTACAAACAATAAATATAAAACACTGCATACATCAATATCTGTTTAAAGCACAACTTCATTTAGACACATTTAACTGTACTGCTTTCAGTTAACAATTGGGTATTTATTCAAACACTTCTCCAAAAGCCAAGGGGGGAGGCAAAGGAAGAGAGGGGGTTAAGAAAAGGAGCCTGTGACTTTAAGACCACAAAACGCTGTCATATCTGTCAGTTGCTGCAAAGTTAAGCTCTAATGGAAACCATGAAAATTTTTTTTAAATTTTAGGTCTATACTTTTAAAAAACTTAATTAATCTAGCTTTGTTCTTAACCCATTTAAACTTAACGCAAAGCTGATGACTATATATATATATATATATATATATATATATACACAAATATATATATATATATTTCTCTTGGGGGGAAAACAACTCTCCTGTCTAACATAGAATTATTGTGGATTTACTTTTGGTTGAGAAAGAAATGGGGAGACATCATTTCATAGAGTTGTATGATTTAAAATTTTCAGCAGGATTTGGGGAAACCAGGGCAAATTTGATCTGATTGTGCACTCTAACAAAACATGAGTTGTAAAGAAATGTAAATTCAGAATTTTGATAAATGAATATTCCTAGCAAGTGAATAAAATGTATTCAATTAACTAAAACCCTGTGCACTTCTGAACTGAAGTGGAATCGACTGTAATTGATTTATTTGAAACCAGAGGTTAAGGACTGAATTAGCTAAGTACAACTGGGTATTTCAAGCCACTGACTTCTCAAATGTCAAATCCCTTCTATTTTAAATATTATTTCAGCTGCGGGGCATTGCAGTCCTGATGGTAGTTCCACCAAGAACGCAAATTATATTAATATTCGATTTTGGGGAGGAGTGGATCGGATTGTAAATTTTAAAGGGTGTTGGAGAATAGAGAGGGTAATGATGACTACCAAACTCAAGGAGCATTGTGTTTCCATAAGAATTGGGTGTGGTGATTAGCATAGTCTTGCAAGCATCCTTATAATTCAACTATGTATTCTAATTTGGTTTAATCTAAAAATAATAACTTGTTAACACACAAACACCTGACCTGTCAAGTAATCACCCTGTATTTTAGAAAGTGTACATTGGTCACAACAGAAAAAGCCAAAATCCACATAGCGTTGGCTATTCCAATAAAACTTATTGTTAATAATAACTGCTCTAATCTCATGCCTTAAATATATATAACATCTTTAAATTTGTTTTAAAAAATAAGAAAGAGTGACAGTATCATAATCCTTAAAATGTCCAACTACCAAATAAAAATAACAAATTCTCTGCATTTGGAAACCATTGTTTATTATGACCTTGTAATGTTCTAACCCACTATTTCCTTTCTGTCTTTCTCAGGATGCAAGGATTATATTGGGTTCAGGTTTTCCAACATAACAAGCATCTGTAAATCCAGATATGAATGAATGGTATTTAATAAGATTGTTTTCGTTTTAAAATGAGTATTTATGTGTCGTTGGAGACAGAGCAGCAATGTATGGCTGTTTATGAATGCTATTGTGCCTGAGGTTAGGATCCCCCACACAATCTGAGATGCAGCCAAGAAAAACAGCCCTGATAGACAATGCTTCACTTCACCTGCTATGATGCTGTGTGCATTTCATTTCTGTCAAGAGTATGTACAGTTAGGGTTCATTCGCCTCATTATTTTGTTACATCTACGTTACAGTTAACCAGTCTCTCTAGGAAATAATAAATAACCGCTTTAAAAAACAATTGCCGCATTGCGTTCTGAGAATACACTTTCCATTTGAATTTTTTTAAACCCACCATTGTTATGAATTCTCTGGCTTTGGAAAATAGAATTTAGACTCTACTCTCGTTCATTTGCCGAGATTGATTTTACACTGCCTTGCATAAGGAGATTAGAAAGCAAAAGGGCTGCAAAATGGACACTCTCTAATGCTTTGCTTCCTTGGTCCTCCAGAATGTCAAACCATAGGAACAAATGTTAAATCTCCACCAGTGTGTCCACCTAGACACTTGTTTCTTTGACCTTTCCTCTAAACCTTCCAGTTAACCACCTCCATTTGCTTGTTAAAAATCCTCTACTTCCAAGACAAATAATTTCCCAGCTTACAAAAGCCCTGGATTCGCCATCTTTATGTACAGGAAGTCCTTCCTTCTCTCAGAGCTCAGTGCATAGTACTGTTATTGTAGACGACAGATAGGAGAGGTCTGCAGAGAGAGGGCTTCACAGCCCTCCCCCGCCCGTTCCATCCCACCTCAGAGAACGTTTTGTATTTCGAAAAGGTCCTGCTAGGAGCCCCGTGGTGATAGAAAAGGGTGGACCAGTATGCAGTGGACAAGCAAAAAAGGTTCCAAGGATCAGCACGATTTCCCACTGCCCCCTGCTACCTCAAGAGCTACTTAAGAACAGCACAGTAATAAATTCATCTCAAAGCAAAATATTAAAATAAATGGGAGTCAATGTTTCCTCTCTCCCAGCTCCACGTGTATTTCTGCCTCTACTCCTTTTTTCCCAGAAAACCAGAGCCAGTCTTAGCTTATTTACATGTCTTAGCCACACAGTGGCCCAAGCAAGCAAATGAAGGTTGAAGTGGGTATTTCCTTTTTGCTAATGAACTAACGATTTAAATCTCAGTTTTCCTCTGAGACAAATTCCAAAGTAGTTTTTGGGGGGTGGGGGAGGAGGGAGGCTGGGGGAAGTTTCTTCTGTTCTTCTGTTCTCCATCTTCCTTGTCATCCTAAATGTTTGGTTATGAAGGTTTTATATTTTGGTTTCCAAAACACAAATGAAAACCTAAAGGATCAACATAAATAAAATAAAACTTTATTTTTAATAATAAAATTAATGTTTCTAGTAAGGAAAAGACAGTATGTCATTCCTTTAGCAGTACAAACAATCTTTTATCCAAAAGAATACATTGGGTTTTATTGTGTCATTTGTCTGAATACAGACTCAGTGGAATATCTAAATGATACCCTGCTCTGAACTCCAAGTTGAAAGTAAGTTTTTATTATACTTGAGGGAAACAATGGGTTCAGCTGCTTATTGCAAGGAGCAATTGCCAAGGGAGAGTTAAACTCAATTACTGTAACCATACTGAATAAAAAATACTGCCAAGAACAAAAATACGCCTGGGTAAAGACAGCCACTGAATAAAAAAAAAATCGACATAAAGCGTATCAAATATTTATTTATCTGGGCAACAAAGGACTATGATACATTGACAGGCATGGAAACTACTGCCAGCACAACTCAATACAATACAACTAGAACTGCTTCCAATATGGCCAGTGAAAATACAGAATACCAGGTGGTCCCAAATGTTTGAAGTTCTTTGAACAAAAAGAGAGAGAGACAGACAGAGAGAGACAGAGAGAGAGAGAGGAAAATTCCCTAACCCTTGGTTTAAAGACAATATTCATTTATTGCTCAAATGATGCTTTTAAGGGAGGTCAGTGGAATAAAATAAACTTTTTTTTTCTTCTCCCTACAATACATAGAAGGGTTATCAAACCACTTAAGTTTAAAAATCTTTCCAGGGTCCAATATCACTTTTTTTTCTTTCAATGAAAAGCTAAATGTAATAACACTAATTATGTATAAAATTTTATTTTCCTTTTTTAAAATTTGTCCAGCTGTTTCATTGTCACCTTTAACATGCTACAACAGGGCTAAATTTATGAATCCCAGAGAAAACAAAATCCCCCAAACCTTGGATTTCTAAATAAGTACCATGAATCACATGAAGAACTAATAAGGGAAGATTCAAAACCCCACTAAACAAGAGGTAAACGAGATCACCAGATAAATAAAAAAAAGGCTTAAAACAGACTCACCATATTTACAATTCCCATTAAATTACACATAAATAAATATATACAGAGACGTGAACACTGATTCCCTTATAGAACTGTGAATCGTGTTGCCAGAGAAAGTTCAAGTTGGTCGCTTTACCTTGAGGAGGAAAAACTTCTACAACTGAAGACATGACATGGAACTTCTTGTATTTGTGTTCAAGTTTATTCACAATACTGATAAAAATGTCATTATCCTTTTTGCCTTTTTTTTTAAGTATGGCTACAATCTGAACTGAAGTATGTAAGGGAAGGTGGTGATTCAGTCCCATGAAGCTCATATAATTTTTTTTAACTTTTACGTTCTTTTTTCTAGAAAAAAAGTTTTCAATTTTTTTGTGGTTGTCGGTGTTGATTTGCTGCTTTCACTTAAAAAAAAAAGGTTCACAAACTCGACAGAACTTTAATTTGCAGGCTTCGGGGCCTGTTCTGTTCTCTTAGGCTCCACATGAGGGCACAGGGCGCGGGCTGGCGGGAAGCCGAGGCGGGGCCGAGTCGGCAGCGGCTGCCCCACTGGCAGTCGAGCGAGCGGCCCCGGAGACGCAGGAGGCCGAGGGGCGGCGGCGGCGGCGGCGGCGGCGGCTGCAGCAGCGAGGGGTGCTGATCCCGGAGCTGTCACCCGCCGGTGGCGGCGCATGGGAAGGCCGAGGAGGGACGCGCGGGGCGGGAGGCGGGGGGCGGGGCGGGGCGGGGCGGGAGGAGAGCCTCACTTTCTGTGCTTCTCCTCTTTGTCACTGCTTTTGGCGCTGCTGTCCGTGTGGCTGTTGGGGTTGTTGCTGAGGTACATTTTGTCCATGGCCTTGAGGGCCTCGGTGAGATAGTTCTGCAGGGCCGTGACCGCGGCGCACACCGCGGGGCTGCCAAAGCCGTGGGAGATGAGGTTGAAGTGGGTCAAGCAGCTCTGGATGCCGGGCTCCAGGATGGGGTTGGGCCGCGAGTTCCCCAAGGGAGATCGGTCCTGAGCCAGCAGGTCGGTGAACTCTTTGCATATCTGTCTGCAGCACAAGTGGAACAGAGAGAGACGTGAAGCTCCCCTGTGGGCAGCACAGCGCCAAGAGAAGACCTCTCTCCCTGCAGCTCCCTCTCTGTGCCGGGATGTAGCCGGCACCTGACAGGACCCAAGGCTCCAGAGGCTGTGTGTGGCCACATGTTGGGAGACCCAGTCGCCTCTCAGTGTCCTCTAAATGCGTGCCCTCCCCACCTTCACAGATGCCTCTTTCCCTCCCTTCCTCCTTCTCTCTCTCTTTCTCTCTCTCTCTCTCTCTCTCTCTCTCTCTCTCTCTCTCACACACACACACACACACACACACACACACACACACACACACACACCCTCAGATATGCCAAACTTCTATCTGTTCCCACCTTTCTCCCTCATGCCAAACTTATTAGACACAGGAAAACATTTCACACATTGAAAGAGAAAGAAGGAAAAGTTAGGCCGGAAGCCCAAAACACAAGCATCTTGTTAAGGTGACACAGCCATCAGCCCTCATGTTCCAAATATCATAGAGACTCTCCTGCCTGCTTCTCTAGAGAGACCTCAGCAGCAGTTTGTGAAATGAGCTCTCCACTCATTCACCCCCAAATCAAATTTGGCAAATTTGTACAGGAAGGCAAAACTTTTCTTAGGATTATTTTGCCTTAAAAAAACACACACACACACAAAAAGCCTGTTACTTGGAGATCATTCAAGGTGGTATTTGGGAAGAAGTCGACATTTAAATTTCCCATTCTTTCTCTTTTCCCACACACCTCAAAATAAAAATTCTGTAGGGAAACTGTGAATATGGGTGTGCTTAGGAAGGCAAGGGGAGATGAAATGTTGACATTTCTAAAAAGGTTTTGAAAAGTCAGAAATACAGCACATGAGACCTCCACACAGGAAGTTCTGTCCCTGAAACTGGACAGCAAGGGCTGGTGGGGCTTTACTGGGGCAGCAGCAGACAGGCTGGAGGGGGTGAGTGGGGAGAAGGAGCCCCGCAGGCTCCCTTCTTCCAGGCCAACTGATGGCCCCAGGCCAGAAACAGGGCCCCACCCAAGATCTCAGCTTCAGTCCTCTGCTTCCATGCCCTCCCGTGACATCAACTTTGATAATTAAGGGCTTCCAAACAAGCCTTTTAATTTGCAGAAAACATATCAAAACAGTCATTTTCTTTTCACACACCACCTGGAGAAGCCTATTCAGCCCAAGCACTGTTGGGAATATAGCTTGGGCCATTTTGAAAACTGTTTGACATCTCGCCTGTAGGCTAAAACTTGTATGGAGTGAGTGTGTGTGTGTGGTGTTGGAGGTGGAGGGAGGGGAAAAAAAGGTAAATGGAAAAAGGGATTCGAGTTGAAACTAGGACAGCTTCTGGCTTGCACATTTTGCAGGCCACTGCTTAATCTCTGCCCTTGGAGAACATATTGATAGGAAACAAAAACTGATATAGGCAAGCCTATTACCCCTTTGAGGATTTGATTCTGGTCTTTCTGAAACAACATAGCCACAAATCTACCCTCAACTTCAATCAAACCCCTTCTACACTCCACCTCCAGACACATTATTATTATTATTTTATTATTTAATGAGAAGGAGAGATAGAAGAGAAGGAAAAGAAGGTCTCACACTAACACTCTCACCTGCCCTTCTCCCTTAACAGACATTACGGTTTAGAATACTGTGTTGTAACTTTAATATTTGCAACAACAGAGCTGATTAACACAAAAGGAAAAGAGGAGAAAAGGAAGAGCAAAAACGATTTTTGTTTTTCTTGACAGTGAGATACAGAGACCCTGCAGAGGTAAATGCCTTACTTTGTAGCCAGGAGCATGTTTTTTCTTGTCACTTGCTCATTGGGATCGGAATGTTGTCGGTTGAGAAATTCAGCTACTGCTTTGGCAGGAAATTCGGTTTCGCACACGTACCCAAAGTCCCTGGCTAGGTGGACAGCTTCTCCTGGCAAAAGAGGAGAGGGAGCCAGTGGAGAGAATGAAGAGTAGGGAGAATGCAGAGTGGGTATCATTCTTCCTCCCCACTCCCAACTCCTTTATTTCCTTAGCCTAGATGTTGAAGGAAACACAAACTATTGGTTTTCTCAATTTGGGCATTTTATTTCCTTCTCTGTAGGATCTGGGGGATGCATTTATCAGGAAGAATGACCACTTGTCCTAGAAAGCCAAGATGCCTTGGAAATGTAAATCCCATCCCCCAACCTGAATGACAATTTCCCCCAAACGCTTTAAAAATGTTTATTGTATTCCAATCTCACACCTATCAACACATTCATAAACGATATTCATAATTACTCCTAGAGCTTTTCTGCAAGGGAACAACTGAGGGTTTACATTTTAACTTGATCACATATAATTATCTGTTCATCCAAACCGATTAACCAAGAGGATTTGAGGGTCACTCCACTGAGTCTGTCTGTGTTGTTGATTTTCAAATCTTTGGTTTTAATTTCCTGAACCAGTTGGTTTTTACTGCAGGGCTTCCTGCCATTAGCTCCAGCTCCGGAAGAACGCATGCGCCAATTAGAGCATCAAAGCCCTCTCCACAGAGCTTGTTTCCATAAAATGGAGCGGATCACAAACAATAACAGTTCTCCAGAAACTGCCTCCCTGCCTCCCTGCTACTCAACCCCAAAACCCAAACGAACTCTCACGCTACACCCTAAGACACCACTACCATATTCTTGGCATATAACTCTTTTGGGGTATGAATCATGGGTTCTCTAGATACTGCTACTGCTTATAATACAATGCTATTGTAGTTGAGTTTCTGGCATTGAACAATTGTTGATTTTTAAAAGTTATATTATCATTTTCGACACCATTAACAAATGAAATTCATAGGATTCCTCCTCAAATACAGTTTTAAACATTTTTTTAAAATGCACAAAGCTAGAACTTCAATTTGATTGTAACATACCTTCTCAAACACAAGATGTAAATAAGATAAAATGCCTTCTTTAAATATAAATGCTAGTTTTTAAAAATGCCTAGTAATTGAAGTACGCTTTTTTCCAATTAGTATGAGACATTTACAATAGGACACAAAGAAAAACACAAGACAGTTATACATTCATTCCAACACACTCAAACTTAAGCCAATCTTGTATTTAAAAAAAAACCTCAGGAATCTAGGGAAAGCAGGAATGTGAGTAGATTCTAGTGACAGTTTATCTAGAGCAGGTAGTGGGGACAAGGGTTGACTTTTCGTTTTGAGGAGTTTGGAAGGGAGTGTGTGTGTATATTAAAATCTATCAGGAGAAACTTTTTGCAAAGCATATTTCTTTTTCTTTCCATATCCAAACAATCTAAAATCAAAAACTCCTCATTTTTCTTCTTCTCCAGGAAAGAAGCACAATTAAACAAGAGATAAGGGAGCATATGTTTGGAAAACAAAAACTTAAGAGGGCATATAACCCTGAGCTTTCAGGATGGTCTTAAATCAGGATGCAGGTCAAAGATTCCCAAATTAATTCAGGAAGTAATGGTCACGCATTTCTCAAATGCAGATGTCAGAATAACTTATGTGATTTACTGCTGAGCTCTTTAAAGGAGACAGGAACTTGGAGAATGTGCAGTTCCTACATTTGTGCATTGTTTAGGTCAGATTGAGCTGGGGAGGTGTAATTTTGTGGTAGATGTGGTAGAGGGGAAGAAGGAAAAAGGACAGGAGTGTATGTAAATAGTTTTTGTTTTGTTTTGTTTTGGGGGTTTTGGCCATGAAAGAATTTTGTTCACCTCCAGCTACATTCTCTGGAAAGAGAAAACTTCCCAGCTGACACAAAATAGAACCAAACATCTGACTACTAAATATTAACTATTTTCCCAGAAGGCAACTCCTAGTTAGCAAATGATTCTCTTACCCTCCACTAGTGAAGTGAGTAGAGTTACGTTGGCAGCTTTACGTCTCCCTGCTGGCAGATTTAATCCTATTTTGTCCAGTTTTTCTCTTAAAGATCTTCCTCCATTTTTAGACTTCGCCCTGTTTTACAAATATATGCAAGAAAGGGGTTTAGAAAACATTGGGTTGCTCTGCATTACATTAAAACCATTATGAGAGCTTCCTAAAATGTGCTTTTAAAAACTGAGAAGCACGGCTCCAAGACGTTTAAAGGAGGAGAATCTTGGAAGAAATGGTACAGAAAGATCATAGGAGATAAACGCTTGTTAAACTGTAAAGTACCCCCTGTGTTCAGTTATTATTGCAATTCTTGAGGCAGGTTGGAAGGTTTTGATTTCCCTACTCTCTAAAGAAGAACCACAACAAACAAACAAACACAGACGTGACCTCTAGGGTTTGAGGTATTCTTGAGTTCAACTGATTACTGTATATTTTCCCTGCTGTTACAATCACACAAATCCCAATGGGGTCTTTAAAATTGTCTTTGCAAGATCTGCTGTTAGGTTGTTCAGAGTAACCAAAGTTATCATCACTCTCATGTTTCTTGCTCTGGCTTTAGCCCCAATGGGAAATTCATTTCACTAACTGTTTACATGCCATGTCACCAGCCTAACTGGAAATGTCAAAGGCTGATATCAGCCTTTAAATATTTCACTGATTTCAGGGACAATGGAGGCAGTTCTAAACAGATGTCTAAATAGACTCCCATAATCAGAAAGTGGTTAAGATAAATTGTTTAAATAAAACAGCAAATTAATTAATTTCAGATTTTATTCCCTACTCAAGTGCTCTTTAATTGTGTGGATTAGATTATATTCCCTTAGGTAAACAGTCTCCAATACAGGGGATGGGGAAAGGGAAGAAAAAAAGCAGAGGGCAGAGAAAAGATCTGTGTCAGTGAAAGATTACAAAGAAAAAGCAAAACGACTGTTTAGGAGGAAAAAAAAAATTAGAATGGCTGATGCTAAAATCTTCCAAAAATGATCTTTATAGACTTTGCATGGGGGATATACCCACCAGGGTGGAACTGTGGGTTCATGAATAAATAGATAAATGAATAAAAGTCAAAACAATTAAGTTTCTGGTCTTATTTAAGGAGGAGGAAGAAGAGAAGGGGAAGAAACATATTATCCGGGTAAGTTCAACATAAAACCCATAGCAGGGAGAAACCTGCCCTGAGGGAAGGTGCTTTACCTTGCTGACCCTTATAAAATCTTATCTACTAAATGAATCATTCAGACCTTACGGGGCTGAGAGAAGAATCCCTGGCCACGTAAGTAAGACACATTCTTTGGTAGTGACGGCACATGAGGCACGTGAACGTGTCTTGCACGCAGCTTGGCACACATCAGGGCCCCAGTACACTGGAACAATCAAATCCGAGTGCTCTCCAGCAGTGGGGGGGTGGGGGGTCAATGAGTGACAGTGACCGGGAGTTGGGGGGACGGGAGAAGGCCTGCGGACTCAGGAGAAAACCCTCTCTTCCTATAGTTAAGAGTCATTCTCCCAAAACCTTATGCCAGGTACAGCCGGCTCCCGTCGGAGACCGACGCAGAGCTAAGACAAAACGACGAGCCCGAGAGGCACCTTCCCCGGGCGTCCGAGGCGCGCGCGAGGAGGCAAAAAGCGGCTGCACGGCGCCCCGCGGCTGCGACGTCCGGGACTGAGCCCGCAGCGGAGCGAGCTGCGCGTGAGCGCGGAGGACCCGGCGAACGCGCGGCAGCGGAGGAGGCGCGCACCAGAAAGCCCGAGCGCGCGTGAAGACGACGAAGAGCGCAGGCGCGCGCCGTCTAGCCCCGCCCCCTCGCCCCCATCCACCCACTCGGTTCTACGCCCTTCTCCCCGCCCCTTTCTTTTCCCGCGAAGGGAGGGCCCCCGCGCGGGCTCGTTTGCGTCGCCGCCGCCGCCGCCGCCGCTGCCGCCGCCGCCGCCGCCGCCGCCGCTCCGGCGCAGGCGCAGTGCTCCCCCGACCGCGGGGCGGGGCGGGGCGCGCGGGGCGGGGCGGGGCGCGCGGGGCGGGGCCAGGCCTCACCTCCGTAGCACTCCGCCCAGCAGCGACGCGTTGAGACACTCGGGTGGTGAGAGGCGCCGCTGCACTTCCGCTACCGTGACCTTGTACTTCGAGGTGGAGCTGAGGAGCGAGAGGCGACCCGGAACTGAACAGAACACTTCGTTGGGGTTCACTACGCCGCCGAAGAGGTTGTCCTTGTTAATGGGGATGGCAGAGACGGCGTTGCTGTTGGACTTGGATAGGGACACGGGACCTGCGGAGACAGAGGAGGAGGCCGCGCGCGTGTGGGCGTCGAGAATCCCCCCAAATTCTGCCCGACCCCGGCCTCGCCCCGGACAGGGCCGGCTGCCAGCCTTGGTCCACTGTCCCCCTTCTGTTCCCGCCCAGCTGAAATTCGGTAGCTCTTTTTCCCATTTTACCAGCTGGCTTCCTAGCCCCTGCTCGAAATCGAGCCTTTTGCCTCGCCCGGCCCGAGATGGGAGGCAAGATCGTAGCCCTGGGTCTCCACGCATCCGAGCGCAGTGGGCCCCAGACGAGGTGCAGGAGCGCGGGTTCCGAGTACAAGGGTAGGAGGCAAGGGAGGGAGTTCCATTTGCAAGCCGAGAGTAAGTTACGTGCACTGTGGGGGTTTCGCGGGGTGAAGAGGCTTAGTGTCGGGGGGAAAATTGCTTCAACGACCCATTATTTTAAAAAGCCAGCCGACAGTTTAGCTGGCTAAAGCAGCCGGTAAATGAGCTTTTCAGTTGAGGCAGAAGGATGGGAAGTGGCGGATTCTGATGTACTCCACACATGCCCCGTCCTTTTGATAAGTAGGCCCTTTCCTATGTTCAGTTTTGAAAAAGACTGAGTTCTGGAGATCATGCTTTGAACAGGGGTGTGGGGAGGGATGAAGAATAGTCCCACAGTAGAATACCAGCAATGTGCCCTTTTGTTGAGTAAAATGCTTAATACCCCTCTCTTTGAAGCACCTTCGTTGGGAAGGTGGATATAGTCTTCCTAGTTAAAACCATAAACTCTTTATTGTTGGACTCACCATTATTGGACAAAAATTCAAGACCAGCAGAAAGTATACTAGTGCATGACATTTTTCAACACCAAGGAAATTCATATACATTCACAATCATTTAAGTACAGTATGCATTTGTATGTTAAAATGTCTCCACTTGGAGACATATATGCACACATTCTCATCACAGTGCTCTTCATGTGTTCTTTAATGGGGATATTCTAGACGTGTGGGAGGTGGGGGGCTCTAGGTTTTGGATAGATCACTTGTGACATTAATAGCTCTGGGGAGGCTAATAGAGACAATAGGAGTTAAACGAACTCTTGAGAGATTACTAATAAAAGAGCCAATTATCATGTCGACTTGGAAAGAGCATCTCTTAAGATTTATCCCTTGCACATCTAATTTGACGTGACAAAGACTTCACAGATGCAAAAATGAAACTTTAAACTAGCTAACAATATACTGATTGGGGTTAGAAATGAGAACAGTTTTATATAGCATCATTCTCTGGTGGTGCCTAGAATCCTGAAACGTAACATTGCCACCATAACAAAAAAAAAAAAAAAAAAAAAAAAAGCTGCTACCAAGAGTAATAGCATTTAATTAAGTAAACTTTATTTCTACTCACTAAGCACATTACAAATTACAAATCCATTCAAATCACTTGACACTTTTCTAGCAATTTCTGCTCTGAACAAGTATGCTAATAATCCTGACATCTTCAAGATGCTAATTTTAACCAAAAACTAAATTTTTGTTAACCTAATTCACAAAGTTTTAAAAACCCTTAAACAGCTAACAAGAAAATGCTCTGAAGACCATGAAAGGTTTTTTTTTTCCTCTTTCTGCTAAGGAGTTCTTTTTATCATCTGTCCTTGCATTAATATTAAATTATTTGTACTATTTTAGCATTATACACTTCTTAACCCTCATGGCCTTAACTCCACTTCACACAATGAATTAACTAAACTGTTTCAAAATTGAAATGCTGCTTCCAAATCAGCTCAACGATTGCACATTTCATGTGTTTGTCCAAATATCATTAAACTAAATTAAATGGTCAAATCATGAATCAGAACAAAGCTAGCCTGTTGCCACTACCAACATACTGGAAGCTGATTATTTAAGCACTGCTGTTCTATGCCTATCTATTTGCTAATTCTGAGCCTTTAGGAAATCCTATTTGAAAAAAAAAATACAGCTCTGCAAGTTCTTTTAAATAGCACTCTGCCTGTAAGGACATGCTTGGAATGCAGAAGGAAATGGCTTACCTTTCTTAATTACAGTTTGATCTGGGATGTTAATACCCGGGTCTTCTACATGCTGCAACAAAAGGATACACATGGATGTAAGTGTATAATCAAAACAAAAGGAAATGAATATTCCCTGCAAGATGGGGGGAGGGGAAGGTGTAGAATCGAAATTCCCCCTCCTGTATAATGACATTTATATATAAACATCTCATCTTGGCTTATTGAAATTTGGGGCTTTGCAACTCAAGAGGTTTCACTGCACACCCATGGCCAATTTCTCCTCCCCCAGCAAAGAATCCACATTTAAAGGAGCTTGGGGAATAAAACTTTCTTTGGATATTAAATCAAGTTTTGGAACTCCTAATCTTTCTCACAGTCAGTTCCACACTTAGAAATGCACCTAGCTTTAGTCTGGCGCCTCAGCAGCTTCGGACTTCAGCAATTCCAGTGTTCAGGCAGCAAAAGCCAGAGAAACACAATAGAAATGACAGGGGCGGGAGTAACAGGAGAGTGTTGGAAAACGTTTAGGTAGTGAAATAATAAGGAGCAAACTCATAGACATATTTTTACTTATGAAAAACTCCAAATAAATGTTTAAAAAGATTACTGCCTAAGCCTGCATATGATAGGAATATGAAAATGATCAAAACCAAAAAATATTTAAGGTTGCTTTCCTGTTGTCCAGCAGCAGATTTGTCACTGGTGTTGGGGTCTCTTTCTTTCTTTTTTGTTTTTTACAGATGGATGGGTATACGTGTGTGTGCTATAGTCAAAACGTGATTAGAAAGTAAAATGAAATCATGTTTTCTAATGCATAAACTGACAGGCAATATAATGTCTGGCTGTGTTTACAAATTAGCACCAGGGCTGCTGAGATAGAAGATTTTGCAATCGTTACCAAACACAGGCATTACCATTTAAAAAACTATTACTTCCTTCTCTAGTCTTTGTCCAACAATAATACTGATTCAAACATTTTCCATTCTGTCTTGGATTTATGCTCCTGTTAATTGTGCCTGATCGCAATGATTCCGGGTGGATGGTACTAAGTTGCTTTATTACAGGTTTTATTATACTCAATGCTCTCATTTGTAACTTGCCTAAAGTGCTTCTGGATTTAAGTATAATTAAATTGAGAAATGTTCAGAAATGACTACTGCTGCAGTTCTTGTGTTTTAACTATATGGGGAAATATGATCCCTTTATGCATGCACCCTAAACCCATAAAGTAAATGTAGTGTGGCATAATACTTTTATTTGTGTTATTTCTAGACCTTGTCCATACAGGGAAGACTGTTAAGTTTAAAACCCCACTGAGATATTAATGATTAAATAATTTTCACCATCGATTTTATTTTCTTAAATATGCAGCTTAAATATTTTCTTAAACATTTAGTCATTATTATTAAAGGTTAACTGTCTCAGCAATGGAAAAAAATTGGAAACAACCTTTTTTCCTGGCCCAAATTCCTGTGAAAAAATTTTTTCTTAAAAAATGGGGGGAGGAGGAAGAGGGAAGAGCAGCAACTGGGTTTCCCTGTTTTTATTTCGCTTTTGGTTAATTTCTCCTGTTGACCAATTTCACCACGGAGTGACTGTACAGGTGTTAAGAACACACACCAGCCAACATGGAATTCTTGCAAAGTAGAGCAATTCTAATTCACACTAGCTCCAAAAGCTTGCTATGTTATTTTGCAATTCAAATATTTCCAAAGAGCAGGCAAGGAAGAGGATTCAGAGACACTCTGGGAAAAAGAACTAAAATGATCCTAACCTCCAGTTCATTTCTAAATTGCTATTTTATAAATTATTGCTCCTCTCATTTTACTTCTAAAAAATGCACTTGTTAAGTTTCTCAAAACGTACTACACACACACACACACACACACACACACACACACACAGCTTACTAAACTGGATACTGGAGCAAGTGCCTACTTTCCTGCTTTCCATGCGAAGGCTGCTAAACATAACCAACAAATTTCAGTTATTAACTGGATCAAATGAGAAATGCAATAAATTTTCTATTTTTCTATGGAACTGAAATAATGTTTTAAATTCACCAAGCAAGCAGGTAAGTTCATCTGACCATTTTCCTTACAATCTAATGTAGTAATCATTAAACTGTCAACGGACATACTGCTGCAATATTTGATGCAGTAATTTGAAATAGCATTTTAGCAAAAATCACATCCAGATACATTTCCTCTCCCAAAGAAAAGCAGCTTTAACAGAAGCCTTTACAGGTTTAATAAAATTATTGGCTTGCTCTAATTCCATTTCAGGAAGGTTGTGAGGAAGCCATAAATATATAGAATTGAAGCCGAGATGCTGGTTCAAGTTTAATTTTGGAAAGTATTTTCAAATCATCAGTAGACTGGCTTGCATTGTAAATAGTAAACGTGCTAATGCCATGCTTATTTAGAAATCATTTTAAAGTGCATTTATTGATAACTGAATTAGAACTCAAATAACATATTACCCAATAGTCTCAAAACATTTAATTTAATATGGGGTGTAGCTGGTTCTGATAGGCGTTGGGAACCCAGCTAATGATTTATGAGGTCAGCACTTAGCACCCCTAGGAAGAGAAGAAAGCTATGTTTTAATGTCCCTCTGCTTGGATTCACTACTTACTTTCTTTAATCAGGGTAGGGCGCATGCATAACTTTTAGGTTTCACTAGTGCTTATAAAATCCAGTTGAAATGATTGTTAGTACGTGTTGTAAGCTTTCTTTTACATTCCGGGGGCATTTGATGCGCTCTTTCAGTCGAATTTAACATCATTCCCAGGACAGAGAGAAATGCCCTCTCCAGACTCAGCAGTGGAATTATATCCTTTCGCAATTGAAAGAGTTTCCCGTCTTCGAGAGGGGAAGATACTGGTGACATTCGTCTGATTTATCTCTGTGTTGGTGAAATAGTAACGCAGGCATTGTTTGAGGAGCTCCGGGAAGCATTGTTCTGAGGGCAGAACTCGCAACTACTTTTTAATTCTTTAATTCAGTTGTCTATGTGACTCCTCAAAACGACGGGGGCCCCCGCCCGCGGCCCCCCCCGCCGCCGCGGCCCGCCGACACGTGGGGGGTGCGGAAGACGGGGG